>PVKS010018003.1:0-40905 GCA_004027875.1 Aplodontia rufa
GTTATTGGCAAGATTTGGGTTATTTCTAAAATTTAAGGGAAGAAGTGTTCCCTGAGAATTATGCTCTTCAGGCATAAAATATTTCAGTTACTATGTACTGACTAGAGTCCTTCTTCTCAAGAATGATAACAGGGCTAGGACGGATGGGTAAGAGTGAGTCAGAGATATGCTAAATAGCAAAAAAAGGAAAAGAGAAATAAACCTTAAAAACAGGCTACCAAACTAAGAAGAACTACTATTGTTAATTATCCCTCTAAGAGGAGAGAGAAAAAAGAAAAGAGACGGGATAGAAAAAGAAAAAGAGGAAAAAGAAAAAAATAATAAAAAAAGGAGGGGTAGGGGTTAACTGTTCTACAACGTTAGCATTTCAGAAAAGTAAAAAAACCGCTAGAGTCTTTATATATTGGAGAACCAGTAAACTCCACCATATATTGCTTTGGTACACACCTAGAAAATGAAGTCGAAATAAAGGCAAAAAAAAAAAAAAGGGAAATTTATACTTAATGGGAAAACCCTGGAAGTATCGATAGTATGATTGTCTCTGGTCCTTTCAGGGAATGGATCTTCTATTTCTGGCTGGATATGACGAGTTTTAACTTTTTTTGAAGATGTATTCAGGGGCTCTGAAAGTCAGAATATATGTTATCAGAGCTCCATCTGCTGGTAGTTGTCGGGCATGACTTCTGTGATCCCTGATGTGAGGGTCAGCTTTTCCGCCCTGTGAAAGACCTTCTGTCTATGGTGGGAGGACAGAGCCTTGAACTCCGTTACTTCTCAGTCCCAGATCCTTTATGAGAGGAGGATTCAGGCCCCGGACCCCATCTTCTGCTGAGACTGCCTGTGTTCAGCTGCTGGATCCAGGCACAGTTTTATGAGCCTGTTTTGCAGACCCGGGGGAGGCGGGTCCAGGGCAGGGAGTGTGGTTTTAGAAATGGATGCTCCTCTTCCCTTGCTGCTCCCACAACTTCCTTAGGGCTTCAGCCAAGCTTTCTGGTCCCGTTTCCATACTCGATCTCCGTTGCTTCGTGACGGGGCACCTAGAGCTTGCTTTCCAGTCCCAAAGACGTCCCGTCCTGATCGGGTGGGCTGGGAGTGCGGCAACCAGCAAGCGGACAAAGCACGGTCACCTGCTTGGCCTCTTCGCCCCTGCTGATCCCGCCCCGCCTCCTCCGTGCAAACCGCCGCTCTGCGCTTGTTTGGACGCTATTTCCAGACACTGATCCTGTCGCAGAACAGAACGCAAGTCCGGGAGGGGTTCTTGCCAGAACGCTGATTTTAAAGCTGGGCGGGTTTTTCTTTGCAGATGTGCCTCGGGCAGGCGGGAGTGTAGGCGGGTTGTAAATGCTGGCTGGTGGGGCGGCTGCTGCCGCGCGGCAGTCGAGACAGATCAGAACAAAGCCCCAGGTCGTTTCCAAGTCTCTATTCCTCAAATCTACTGCTAAGATTAGGACTGGTGGTTCACAATGCTAATCTCCCCAAACGCACCTCGAAATACTGGTGAGAAGATGGAGAAATCCTGATCAGTCACGGAGGTGCAGGGAAAGCCTTTTGTCTTCAGAATGCCATCTTGCTTCTTATTCTTCACTACATTTTTAATTGGCACATTATAGTTGTATATAATGGAGGGATTTGCTTTTGTATATTCATATAAGCATACGATATAACAATATAGTTTAGCCAATATCATTCCTCAGTATTTCCCCTTTCCCAGGTCCTCCCTCTACCTGTTCCCTTTTCTGTACTTTACTGATCTCCTTTCAGTTTTCATGAGACCCCTGTCCCCCAACACCTTTCTTTCCTTTATCTTCTCTAGCTTCCACATGTGAGAGAAAACATGTAACCTTTGACCTTTTGAGTTTGACTTATTTCACTTAACACAATGATCTTAAGTTCTATCCATCTTTCTGCAAATGACATAATTTCATTTTTCTTTATGACTGAATAAAACTCATATCAATATATATGTATGTATATATGTATTCATATGTAGCTATATACATGTGATATATACATGCACCCATATATATGTTTATACATACATATAAACATATATGTGTGTATATGTATGTATATCACATGTTCTTTATGCATTCATCCATTGATGGACACCTAGGCTGGTTCCATAGTTTGGCTATTATGAATTGTGCTGCATGGGTATGAATATATTAATGTAGTGTGATGACTGTAATTCTTCAGGATAAAAACCGAGCAGTGGTATAGCTGGGTAATATGGTGGCTCCATTGCTAGTCTTTTGAGGAATCTTCATGCTACTTTCCTTAGTGGTTCCCTTAATTTACAGTCCCATCAACAGTGTAAAAGTGTTTCTTTTTTTCAGCGTCCTGCCCAGCATTTTTTATTGTTTGTATTCTTAATGCCTGTCATTCTGACTGATATGAGATGAAATCTCAATCTAATTTTGTTTTACATTTCCTTAATTGCTGATGATGTTGAACATTTTTTCATATATTTATTGGCCATTTTTATTTCTTCTTTTGAGAAGTATCTGCTTAATTCACTTGCTCATTCATTAATCAGGTTTATTTATTGTTTTGGTGTTAAATTTTTTGAGCTCTTTATATATTCTGAATATTAATCATCTGTCAGAAGAGTAACCATCAAAGATTTTCTCCCATTCTGTAGGTTCTCTTTTTATATTCTTAATGGTCTCCTTTGCTGTGCAGAAACATTTTAATTTTATGCTATTCTATATATTACCTCAGTATCATTTCCTGATTTTTAGGGATCCTATTGATTACATCCTTGCTTGTGCCTACATGCTGGAGTGTTAACCATACATTTTCTTCTAGGAGTTGCATGTCCTCAATTATTTTTGCAAAAAGTAGTCTTTTTTTTTCAATCCTATAACTTTTCAAGAAGTATTTAAGAATTATGTAATTTTAATATATATTAAATCTAAAAAACAAAATGCAGAGAAAGATGATAATAATTTACAGTTGTTTAATTTACAATTGAAAATAATCTGAGGGTCTGGAAACTACAAACAGCTGTAAGACCCCATTTTATTTTATTTATATCATTCTTTTTGTGTCTGAGAAGCTTCACCTCAATGCATCTTTAACATATATATGGTTGTCCCCTTGTATTCATGGAGAATTGGCCCCAGAATCTCCTTAGTGTAAAATCTCTTGTGTAAAATAGTATAGTATTTGTATAAAGCATATGCTCATCCTCTTATGTACTTTAAACTATCTTTAGATTACTAGTACTATCTAATACAGTGTAATTGCAATGCAGTTGTTATACTATATTGTTTAGTATAACAACAAGAAAAATTGTATAGTATAGTAACGCATTTGGTACAGGCACTTCTTTACAAATATTTTCAATCCATGGTTGGTTGAGTCTGGAGATGAAGAACACATGGATTTGGAGGACTATTTGCATAGATATTTGAGTGTGTGTATGTATGTGTGTCCCTAATTAGTTACAGAAGTATTTAACTTGCTTACATAAATATTAGTTTTATTAGGTTAGTTTTACTGGAAGCTAGTTAGAAGTGGCAAATTTAGGTTATTCGTTCATAAGTCTGAAGAGGGACCTGATTTATTGCTGATACTGATGGAAGTTGTTTGGTGACTCCTCTGTTGTCTTCTTGCTTTCAGAGCAATCCCTAAGGATTAGGTGCCTGGTTTCTCTGTAGTTGTTTGATTTCTTCAGAGGTTATGATTGGCTAGATCTTCTTCATACTTCCTTTCACTCCTTTTATTCATCTTTGTCTTCTTTTCATATCTCCTTTCATTTCATCGTTGAGATGATCTGTGATCCTTTCTGTATTATTTTCTTCTTTCCTATTTTGAATTTACCTTTCTCCATTCCTGTATTATCACTTTCTTTCCTCTCTGTCAGCCTCCCATTATGACGATAATCTTGTCTTTCAAAATTCAAATCAAGTGTTCATTTCTCTGATGTTTGGTGGAAAACATAGTACAGTTGAGTAAATTACTTGTTACTGTCATTACCTTTCCATTTACCTGATGTCCCGGTTAGCAGATTTGAGAAGTGAACTTTGGGATATGTGAATGTTCCTATGCAGTCTGGAGAAGGAAACACTGTCTACAGGAAGGCAACTGTACAAGACAGTTAGGTGCTGGATATATATGCTAGATGCAGAGAAATCTGTGTCATAAATGTTTGAGCATTTTGGATATTATAAAAACAGTTTTTTTAAATGCAGTTTTACAAGTAATTAACCATTTGTAGCCAGTCCTGAAAACTGTGCGGTTAGTGTTCTTGTGAATTAAACCGTTTATCAGAGGATGGTCCTGAATTTAAATGAAGCTCTGTGTTCAAGAAGGCAAGGTGGTCTCATGTTGATATTTTTTCAGTGAAATTTTCGAACTTTCAGTCATGGATGTAATGGTCCCTGGACCAAGTGCAGTTTTCATAACTGTAGAGTTATCACCTAGTAAATCAGCAGAGTCAAGTTTGGCTTCCAAAATAATAGATTATTTTACTTTAATTTCTTCTTTTTATCTTACTTAACATCTTATAGATCTTTTCCACAAATGTAAGGATTCTTGAGCCTACCAACTCAGCAAGATAGGTAGGGTAATTAATATCATTATAGTAAGTAGAAAAATTGAAGTTCACAGAAGTGACTCACCTAGTGTTATCTATTTTGTACTACAATTATAATTTGAATTCAGTTCTGTGCCTGTGTCATAATTTTTCCTATTTGTTTAATAGTAGTTTCAAAAAAGTAAAATAGGAACTTCCTGTTTAGGTCTATATTTCAAGATTCACCTTATATGCAAGGACTTAAATATTGTCAGATAAAATGCAGGATGCCTGGTTCAATTTGAATTTCAGAACAACATCAAATGCTTTTTAGTTTATCTCACTAATGTTTATAGGTTTATTTTTTAATGATGGCAGCTCTTTATCACTTCCAAGGATCCTTTCCTAATTCTCATTTCTTCCAAAAGAGAAAGCTCTGATGCTTCCTGCTTTCTAACACTTTTTCTCCATGATATTTTGTATTCTGATTTCTATGAGACTGAAACTTCTTGATGAAGAGGCATTTAGTTTTAAACTTCTTAGAACTCCAGAAATTATAAAAGAATTAATTCCGAAATCTAGTGCCCTCATGAACCATTTTGGACCCTGAGTCAAAAAAGAGGGCTGAGGAAGTGGCTCCATGGTAGAGCGCTTGCCTCACATGTGTAAAGCCCTGGACATGAGAGACAGAGACAGGGAGTAAAAAAAATCAAAGTGTAAAAATTGATAAAATCTCTACAATCAGCCAGTGTGCTGGTGTACTCCTGTAATGTCAGCAACTTGTGAGGTTGAGGCAGGAGGATCATAAGTTCAGGCCAGCCTCAACAACTTAGCAAAGGCTCTAAGCAACTTAGCAAGATCCTGTCTCAAAATTTAAAAAAGGCTGGGTATGTTGTTCTGTGGTTAACTATTACTAGGTTCATTCCCTCGTATCCCCCACAAAATAAAACAGCCTGCAATCAGAAAGTATGACTATATAGAAAGATCCACACTGTCCAGTATCAACCTTTATAAACTTTTTTGGTGGGGACTTGACAGCCTTACATGCATTGTGTAATAATGTATTATAATAAAACAACAAAACAGTCTGTCTTTTTAAAAAATTATATTTTTTCCATCATTGATTTTTGCATTAATTTTTTAAAAAAATTGCTAAATATTAATTGTTGTGATTACTGTGTGTTTTGGTGTCCCCTTTAATTGTATGCTTCTGGTTACATATTATGGGGGGATGCTCGAAGTTTTTTCACTTTAATATCTACTTACATTTTTATATCTTAGTCACTTATGTATTCAGGTATTCAGATGACTCTGAATACAAAAATCTTGAGAATTCATCAAGTCCTTTTCTTCATAAATGAAAGAAATGATCACAGTGGCAAAGTCCTGAGCAGAATTCCTTGCTCACCCTGATTTCTGCTGGCCAATTAGGCTTCTCTATAAAAGAATGCATCATTTAATTTCAAATATTCTTTTTACTTTTGATATCGAACTTCTCGAGGATTAAGAATGTCTTTGGAGCAAAGATGTAGTAACACATAATGTAGGGCATTCATAGAAATGTATTGGGAAGCAGGGGAAGTTACGGGGGAGAAGGGAATGGATGGGAGAATAGGGTGGGATCTGGGGGTAAATCTAATTTAAGAATATATACATATCATATTGTTATTTTGGATGCATTTTTGATTGTACAAGAACTAAATTTCTTAATAAAAAAACTAAAAAAAAAAAGAATGTCTTTGGAGCATATTGTGTTCATTCTTGGAGGCATTAATGCATATCACTCATCCTTATATCACTTACTTTAAAAGCCAGTCAGGTTTTTCACAAAGAAAAAATGTGGAAACATTGGTATTCTTATTCAAATTGCATTTCTGTTTTGTGTAATAAATAGAAATTTTAGTTTTGATTATTATGAGTAACATTTGAGCCTAGGTCACAGTTACTTTCTCAAAAAGTTCCACTATTGTAATTATCTTTCTTAGCAAAGTTTCTTATAGGTATCTACAGATGGCTATGCTCTTCCTTGGATTGCCCTCTTGACTTCTGATTTGGGAATTAAGATTTTGACAAACCTTATCTCACCTTCCTGTATAGTTTGCTTCATTAAAGCTGATAAAGTAAGATCCGCAGCAAATATAGAATACTGGAGATGTGACAGGCAACCTGGTACAAATCTTTTAGGAGACAAGTTAAGAGTTTGATTGACAGATTGTCCTATAATTTTGTGAAGCAAAGAGAATTTTCTTTATTAACCAATGAGACAGATGGGCTTTAAGTTTTATGTGCTTATTTTAGTTCTGCTTGCCTTTGGATAGCTTTTTTTCCCCTCTTTCTTTTTGTAGAAAGTAAGGCAGCAGATATACTAGAAGTTGTCCATAGGAGCCATGCAGCAACTATTATGTAAAATACCATATTTGAAGCTCTAATTCATAGAGCCATATGGTGTATTACCTAAGCAAGCATTCTGAGAAAGAAAGATCAGTTAATATAGTAACCAGAAGGGAAAAGGGACCCAGATTTAAAAAAAATTAGATCATCAAATTCATCATTGATGCTAAAATAATGTGTTGCAAGTTGCTAATAATTAATTTTATAATATCAAATATTCTCTCATAGATTACAAGGGAAAAAATGTACTTTTCCAACAGAGAAATCCAACAGATATCTGCTTAATCAGGTGACCAAACATCAATCACTACCCATACTGGGGGAAAACAGATACTGTGTGCTTTCAGATACAATTCTATGGGAAATATACCATCTCTGAAAGTATTCATCTCTAAAAGTATTCATTACAAAACGTGTAATCTGAATTTAGTCACAAGGAAGCAATCAGACAAATGAGGATTATAGATGTTCTGTAAGAATACTGATATGGATTTTAAAAATTATTTATGTAATGAAAGATAGGCAAAAGGAACATGATAGTTAAATACAATGCATGATCCTTCATTGGTTCCTGGATTGACAAAAAAAAAAAAAAAATACACCCTGTATGGGAACAAGAATGGGACAATTGGAAGCAGACTATATAAAAATGATTATATAAAAGTTAAATTTCTTGGGTATGGTAATGGTATATAATAAATAAAGAAGATGAATCAGACGTCAAAACTACCCTTGGAGTATTTATAGGTTGTTGAGGAAGATATGATGTATATAGAAAGAATTTTTAGCGTATATTAAACACTATATATGTGCCACAAAACACTGATGGAATGGAAACAGGCTTTGAAGTCACATAATTAGAATGTTGCCATTTGCCATGTTGCTGTGTAACCCTTGACAAAGTAAAATGAGTCTTTGTCTTATCATTAGCAAATGAGAAATACTTTGCTACATTTATAAGAAGTCATGTTTTACAAAGAATAGTGACTGACACATGGTTTCTCTTAAGAGAATATATAAATTTTAATAATTTTAACGATAATGTGGCCTATTTTTACGTTGTTCAACATTTTGTATTTTGTCCAGAACCTATATCACGTATGCCACCTAGTGGTAGACATCAGCATTACATAGGCTAAGGGAGAGTAGTAAATGGCTTGACCTGTTTCCTTTGAGATTCCCCTACATGCCTGTAATCTTAGAATGTGAATCTTTAACTTTTAGAAATTGGCCTCTATCTTGTCACACTTTGTTTTAAAGAAAGAGAGGGGCAGTGAGAGACAGAAAGAAAGATAGAATCAATTTTATTTAGTTTTTCATGTGGCTTTTGATGCTCCAACACTGCTCTGTATGTGGTGCTGAGTTTTGAACTCTCTTACTCACATATGCCAGGCAAGCACTGTAACCACTGAGGCACCGCTCCAGTCCCTCTAGTCACACTCTTAATCTGGCATATTTTAATCACGGATGTTATCAGCTATATATGTAATCTTACGTAAATAATTTGGTTTTGTCTTTTTATTTCTTTATATAGATGAAATCCTCCTGTATTTGTCCATAACTTCTTTCACTTACTATAGGATGAACTGAGGTACAGTAAGATTTTAAAGAGTTACTTTGAGCAGACAGTGATTTATGAGTTAGGTAGCTCTAGACCACAGCTGTTTTGGAATTCCACCAAGAGATCATGAGTAAAGACCTTTATAGGTGAAGATGGAAGCAAGGTGAAGGAAAATATTTGACTGGTTAGAATGGAGCATTAACCTTTTTTTGATCATGATGGTAGAACTCCTTAGTTAAAAGTTGGTAGTTTCAGATTGGTTAAGCTTAAATTTTGTCTAACTATTTACAATCAGTTGGGTTTCAGTTTGCTCGTATAAGAACTCAGGGCACTAGAGCTACTCCATCATA
This sequence comes from Aplodontia rufa, assembly GCA_004027875.1. Classification (NCBI taxonomy): domain Eukaryota; kingdom Metazoa; phylum Chordata; class Mammalia; order Rodentia; family Aplodontiidae; genus Aplodontia; species Aplodontia rufa. The sequence continues at coordinate 8,822 of PVKS010018003.1, forward strand.
ATAACGTCCTAATATAATTTGAATATACTCAAAATTATTTTTATATGCATCCATCTTGTTGGTTGTAGTTTGGAGTTTACTGTTATGTAGTTATCAATTGAATTATATATCATCATAATTTTGTAGTATATTTGGATTCCTTTCAAGTTCTTGAGCTTTATAAACACAGCTACTCATATGACTATAGTCATGCATTGCTTTATAATGGTGCTGTGTTCTAAGAAATGCATTATTAGTTGATTTCATTGTTTTTCGAGTGTCAGGGTACCTATGAATAATTTTTTCTTTTTGCAGTAGGGAGGATCAAACCTAGAGAGAGCTGGTATACATCTGAACTACATCCCCAACCCTTTTGATGCAGAATCTTGCTAAATTGCCCAGGCTGACCTCCAACATGGATCCTCTGTCTCAGCCTCCTGAATAGCTGGGATTACAGGTGTGTGTGCCACTGTACCTGGCTATTGAGGGCTATGTGCAAACCTACATGGTATAGAACAATCATTCAATAAAGCCTCTTGATGCAATCAAGAGCCTTGGTCAATGCAAGATGTATGAGGTTGCTGCCAGTTCAATAGGGCATATTGTTTTATGGTAAGTTTTCTTTTATAGAAATAGAAATACATACTAAAGTAATGATAAAAAGTATGGCAGAGTAAATACATAAATCAACAATAGTCATTTATTATCATTATGTATTGTATACTGTATATAATTTTATGTGCTATACTTTTGTATGATTGGCAGCATAATATGTTTGTTTACACCAGCATCATCACATACAGGTGAATAATGCATTGCACTGAAACAATATAAGAGCTTTGACATCATTAAGCAATAGGATTTCTTTACTTCCATTATAATCTTATGGGACAACCATCATATATATAATCTGTCATTGACTAAAATGTTTTGCGGTACATGACTGTATTATTATCTGTATCTCCCAGGCACATAGGCATGTTTCTTAAGGGCATATACCTTGGAGTAGAATAGCTAAATTGTTGTACAAGTTCCACTTTCTGTAAGATTGCTAAATCCTTTTCCAAAGTGATTGTACAAATTTATACTCAATACAGCAATGGATGAAAATTTCTTTGTCCTGTATTCCCATAAACACTCAAAAGATTAGCTTTTTAATTATTGCTCATACTAGAGAGGTAGAAGAAGAAATCTCAGTGTAGTTTTATTTGTATCCCCTGGATCAGATGGCATGCTTTCCACTTATGTGGATTTTTTAAAAAATGTCTTACAGTTAAAAAAAAGTCTTACAATATGATTTTATAATTTTCCTCATAAATAGCTAGTAAATATTATGGTTATCTTTCCTATTGTTATTGTAAATTGCATTGTTTTGAAAAAAGATTTTTCTGTGGCTGGTATATCAAATATAATGGGCATTTTAATGTTGATTTTTATGTCCAACAGCTTTCTATACTCATCTGTTTATTTTTCTGCAGTTCTTTGGAGGAGTATTCTACATAGACACTCAACACTTGTAAATGATGACCATTTCTTATAGGTTTAGAATCTATTTTTCTGTTGAGGAGATATTTTATCACTGGATAGTAGTTCTCTTTTTCTTTATCAATGTTTTTTGCCTTGCTAAGGAACATTATACTGATGTTTGTTAAAATGATAAAGAAGATTTTATTCAAGACTATTGCAGTGGGGAGAGGTATTATGCCCAACTCTGAGTATGTCGAAGACAAGTGGGAATTTATAGCCATTGTTTTGAAAAGAAAATCAAGTACTCTTATTTTCTAATTTATGTATTACTAATTAGATAGAATTAGGGTAATTTAAAAACTTTACCTGTTGTCATTTATTTAGCTGTCATCCTACTTTTTAAAAGTGTTTTCTTATCGGTGGTGAATTTCATGCATTTTCCACCATCTTATTTCTTCTCAATTTTTATCAGAAATTTCAATGATTATTTGATAGGAAAGTAGCTTTATGTCAAATAATCCTTAGTGTTAATCATTTAAGTAAAAACAAATATAATTAATTTGAAATCTATTTGACTCACTATCATTATATCAAAAGACTTTACCACTATTTAAAATTGAAAAAACTTTTATAGTTTATTGAATTTGACTTGATGAATAATTTAATATTCTTTTTAAAAATTTAAAAAGACACATGTAATTTCAGGTAGGCATATAATGAACAAAACAGGATAGTCCTTTATAGAAAAATAAAAACAGTGAATATGGATTTCATTTTAAGGAAGTTCTTTTAAAAGGAAGAAAAAGATTTTAAGATAATAGCACTGTATTTAAACATTGATAAAATTTATATAGATGTATACATACACTATTAAGGGCAGAAATAAGTCCCTAAAATATATAAATAGTTTGATAGTGCCAAAAAGTAATATTTGTAAAAAATTATCTGTATCATTGAAAAACATAATTCAATAAATTGTGTTTGCAGTTTGTTTTTGAAAGCTTAGAGTGAGTTTTTCCATCCTCTTTTAAAAGTTACCGAAATTAGGTTATGCCAATTTTTTCTATACACTGTTCTTTTAGTTGACTGTGATGTGATGTGGGTATGGCAGGAGAGAGAAGAATATGTCTTTGGGTCAGCAGTTACTGTTTCTGCTTCCACTTCATGCTGGATGTTGGAAATCTGAGTTCTTCACTGCCTGCCCTGGTCTGAATGTTGGTGTTCTCTCAAAATTTATAAGTTGAAATTGGTCCTCAGTGTGATAGTATTATGAGGTAGGACCTTTTAGGAAGTTACTAAGTCCTGGGATTAGTGCCCTTCTCAGCATCAGAATTGAGAGAAATAAATTTATAAAGTCATCAGTCCAAGGTGTTGTGTTATCCAACGGAAACAGATTAAGGCACTCTTTTTCTGACCTATTCTAGGTAGGGTTTCACAGATCCTTTCCTGTTTCAGTCTAGCTGGAGGTCTCTGGCTGACCCTTCCAGTGTACCACTTCAGGACAGTGCTTTGCTAAATTTCTTTCTCCTCTTACAGGACAGCTTAGGAAAGACTTGGGTGTGGGAGAAATGACTGACTTTTCAGAAGTCTTTTGACTCTTTGGGTGATGACATTGGCCATGTAACTTTAGTCTTTAGGCTTTTGAAACTCAAAAGCCAGGTTATTGTAACTCAAAAGCCTGGGTTTGTGGAACTCAAAGAAGGGCTTGATTTTCATTTTTCTAGGATTGCTTCTCTGAGACAATGTGATTGATTTCCCCTACCACTTAGACTGGGAAAAAGGGGATGCCATTCCAGAAACTGAAGTGGGAGGAGAAACCCTGTTAATAATTTCCTGCTATAGTGAAAGTGGAATAAGAAGGGCGTTTAGAAGTCTCTTCAAGGCCCTGAATTACATTAATCCTCATTTGAATATCAGGATTTGTAAATTTCTTATTGTGTGTGTGTGTGTGTGTGTACCAGAGAGGTGACAATTTAATTCAAGTTCTGAGATTTTGATTCAGCTTTGATGATGAGAGTCTTTTTTTTTTTTTTTGAACACATGGTTAAGGATTTAATATATTTGCTTCTCAGGAGACGTATTTTTTCTTACACATGAGGACATATACATAAAAATATCTTACTATTATTTGCTTCAAATCATGTTAGTGAGCAGCCAAAACAGTATTCAAAACCAGACAGTTTTTACTTCATTTCCAAATCCTAAAAAGTTATTTTCACCATATTTTATATATTGATCAGAATCAAGCAAAATTTTATATGAAATTTAAATATTACATAAAATGTAAAAATCAATTTGTTCATATAATACCATGAGAAATAGACAAATCCAGAAAATAATAAAAGTACCAACTCTTATTACATTATTTGAATATAAATGGATAATTCCTAAATATAGTAACTTTTAGGAAAAATGAAATAAAATGAACATATTTTGATAATCATAAAGAGTAACATTCTTTTTCCATTAGTAGCTAGTAATTTTTATATCCTTTATTTAAAAGAAAACTTGACTTTTGACAAAACTTTTAAGTTACTGTTCACTTTATAGTGAATTAACTACTTCCTATTATGAGATACAGATTTTTTTTCCACGTTTATTAGAAGTATATTGCGATACAGGATACAGATGAGGGGGAAACATTGTCAAAACTGTAGCAATCAATGTGTATGAACTTTGTTAACCAGGGGTAATGCTAACGCATAGATAAGCTACTATGGGTTTCATCTATTGCAGTTTCCCCAGAAGAACTCATGTGTTAAATGGGTATCTAGTGTAGGAATAACATCGGCTTCTGGGATGGTTCCCCCATCTTCCCCATCACCAGACTCCTATGAGTTCTTCATATACCTTCCCCGCTCCCCATCCCCTTCCCTCCACCTCCAAGTTACCTAGGGAGCTTTCGCCCCTGTTGCACTGAAAGTCATTCAATTTGAGGCTTTGTTAGGTCAGCTGTCTGTTGTACTGCTTCAACATAAATTCTAGTATTAACAGATGAGAGAAACCATTCGGCCCTTAAGTCTCTGAGCTTGGGAGACTTCACTAAGCATAATTCTGTCCATCTCCATCCATTTGACTTCGAAAGCTATAATATCGTCTTCTCTGATGGCCGAGTAGTATTCCATAGTATATATGTACCAAAGCTTTTGTAACCACTCATCAAGTGAGGGGCATCTGGGTTGGTTCCATAATCTAGCTATAGTAAATTGAGCTGCTATAAACATTGATGAAGCCACATCACTATAATACGCTGATTCTAAATCTTTTGGGAAAATTCCCAGGAGTGGAATAGCTGGGTCGTAAGGTGGTTCCATCCTTAATTTTTTGAGGATTCTCCATACTGCTTTTCATAGTGGCTGAACCAATTTGCAGTCCCACCAGCAGTGTAGTAGTGTTCCTCTTTTCCCACAGCTCCTCCAGCATCTGTCGTTGTTTGTATTTTTCATTTTTGCCACTCTAACAGGAGTGAGGTGGTATCTCATTGAAGTTTTGATTTGCATTTCTCTTATAGCTAATGATGTAGAGCATTTTCTCTTGTATTTATGGGCTTTCTGAACTTCGACTGGAGAGAAGTTTCTTTTAAGTTCTTTAGCCCATTTATCAATTGGATTTTTTGTGAGTTTGGATTTTAATTTCTTTAGTTCCCTATAAATTCTGGATATTAGCCCTCTGTCTGAGGTGTAGCAGGCAAAAATTTTCTCCCATTCTGTGGGTTCTCTGTTGATGCTCTGATGATGAGAGTCTTAATATCTTATTATCCCTACTACTTTGTACATTTCTCTCTTAAGATTGATAGTGATTGTCTCTATATCATAAAGAATTACTTATTTTAGGCAGCTCAGATTTACTGCTATACTCTATAAGCTAAGTGATTCTTTCCTGTAAGATTACCCTTTGAATACTAACTGAGGCACCTAAAGTTTTTATTTCAAAAACTCTTCAAAACTGACCCGTCTGTTGTTGTTTTAGTTGGCCTGTTTTACCTGGAGAAACCAGTAAAATGTAGCTCATGATTCTGAATCTCCATATATACACATAAACATATTAATATTCAAGTAATTTAGTTAGACTTTCAGACTGATTTCTATTATCTGATAATGAAATTTATTTATAGTGGTAGGACTAAAAATATAATGTATAACCTAGTTCATATTCTTTATTTTTTTTTTACCTATTTCATATTCTTGACTTCCTTCTGGTAAAATGATACTTAACATTTCCAAGTCAGTAAATGAAAGTAAGTAGGAAAATGAAGGAAATTGGTGAGTCAGTATTGTTTAATGATGGAAATTATTAAGTAAGCTGGTTTGATGGGGAAATTAAGTAGATGTTTTGGTTTGTCTGGCTTTAGGCTGTGTGGATTTCAAGGTTGTATCTGATTCTGTGAGTTTGGAGAATGAAGCAATCTGAGGTACTGTTGTCTCTGAAGAATGGAGGTCTGCATGTTGCCATGTGTTTATTAATTTGAATGTTATGTTCTTGTATTACTCCTACAAGTGCTGCTTAACTTGTAATGCAGATGTAGAAATTGATCAGACAAATAAACTCTAGGCTTTTTTTTTTTTTGTAGTGCTGAGAATCAAACCAGGGGCCTTATGTATTCTAGGTGAGTGGTATACTGCTGATCTCTATCCTCAGGCCCAAACATTATACATATTTTTCAAATAAAAAATTATATTCCTCAGTCCATCATTGGCAAGTATTATTAATTAGAAAATATCAAAGTATATGGAAAATTGGGTCCTCTTTTACTACTTTCTTCAAAAACTTTTGTGAAATTCTAATAATGAAGTGCCTGTTCCCTAAATGAAATGCCTTTATTCCATGGTTCTAGTGGGTTTGGATTGAAAGAACATAATGTTAAAACACTGAATTCAAAATGTTATTATGTGTCTGTATCACATTTGCATTATTAAGTATAGAAAAGTTACCAAAATTATCAGTCTGAAAGTCTAACTAAATTACTTGAATATTAATATGTTTATATGTATATATGGAGATTCAGAATCATGAGCTACATTTTACTGGTTTCTCCAGGTAAAATAGGCCATCTGAAAGATTTTGTCAGTTTTATTCCTATCATGATTTAATTTAGTTGGAGAATTTCAGTAGATTATATGTGTTAAAGAAGTTTCTGATAAGAAAAAGTATGCAAAATATATTAGACATACTGTATGAGCAATGTTTATGAAATAGTTTAAAATATATTTACAGAACAGAATTACCAGGTACAGGTTGGTTTTTTTTTTTTTTTTTGCACACAGCATTTGATTATCAAATGATTAGAAATGTTTGAATCTTTGAAAGAGAAATCTGCAAAAGTCTATATCTACCATCAGCAAGTTTCCAGATCCATTTATAATGGCATTTTAATATAATTTTATTCTTATATCAGATTTTTAAATATTTTTAGCTGTGTGAAATTGCTTCCTCCAGTTGACAAAGTGGTTAAATGAGAGCTTTTCCATGTTAGAAATAATTCCAGTCTCGTAATATTGGCCCATCAGAGTACCAGTGTTCAGGCCTAAATGATTTACCATTTATCATACCATTTTGAGTCCATGTATAATTACCTCCTTAAACACCTTTTAAGAATCACCTTCCCTAATAGCAGAGATTAACTGTTTGAGAGCATTTAGTACAATCTGGAAGGAAACTGTTTTCTTCCTTTGTTTGAGAAATGGTTAAAATAGAAAACCTCCTATTTAAATTATAATTATTTTTAATTTGGTATGTTAGAAATAGAAAAGAAGTATAAAGCCAAAGAGATTTCCAGGGGTACCACACTTCCTTCATTCTGCTGTCATTTTAAAAACATGAGTTGCTGGTCTGTTTTTTAAAAGCTACAGATAAAGATCTCTTTATTTTCTTTCTTTCTTTCTTTCTTTCTGTCTGTCTGTCTTTCTTTCTGTCTGTCTTTTTTTCTTAAGAGAGAGTGACAGAGGGAGAGAGAAAGAATCATTTTGTTTAGTTTTTCATGTGGCTTTCATTGCTCCAGCACTTCGTTGTGTACATGGTGCTTGGGGTTCAAACCTGCATCCTTGCGCATGCCAGGCAAGCACCATAACCGTGTGCCACCTCCCCTCTATAATTTTTCAATTGTAAGTTATTTTTGTTAGCTCTGGGTTGTTGTTGCTCTTATCAAAATCTCCACCAGCTTACTGAGATATAATTTAAGGAATTAAAGAATGTACATTGCAGTTTTCCTGCCACATTCACACAAAGCCACATTGTAACAGCACCCATAAACAGGATCTCAGTATCAGTGTTAGAAAGTAGTCTTGGGTTTTTGTCTTTTATGTTATTTTCCCCCCTCTCATTAAAAAAGTGCAAGTTCACAGGAACAAAGAGTAGTAGTAGATGTAGCCTCACTTCCATTAGGGGACTCAAAGGAAGCTGTTGAAAGTGACTTTATTGGAGCTATCTGGGCTGTAAAATATGCTTAAACATTCATATACATAAAAGCGGATGGGAGAATTTTGGGGGCAGATATTGGTGAAAACATTATCTGAAGAAGGGAGCAGGGTATAATCGGAAGACTGTAAGTGTTCCATTATGATTGTTGTAAAAAGTTTGGGCATTAAGAGATGCCTGGAGTTGACTTCAGACTTTTTTACAATACTGCAGCTAGTAAATAAATACATCAGTTGTATGTTCTTTAGATCTATATGTGAATGCTGTTCTTCTGATGAAACAGGTTCGTGGTCTAGTTTCATTTATCAAAGAATATAGTTGCTGTCTGAATAATTCTGCCTGATGGTATCTGTGATATCAAATTATCTTTAAATACTTGCATTCATTATGTAGGGGCTTTTTACACTTTAAAAGAAATCCTGTCCAGCTTCTCAGCAACGTTTTTTCCTGTGGTTTTATTTGTTTCTAATTAGTTTTTTTAATGTGATGATTAGTATTACTTATTAGTGTTATTTATGTGTGTTTCAGGGGGAAAATAGTTAACAAATTTAAATGTATTTATAAATGGATAACATTTTTGGAACAGAGATGTGCTTGTGAATGTCAGAGCACTATTTCTTTGAGTTGATTTAAGGAAATAAATAAGAAGAAGCATCTGCAAATTTAAGCCCAACTGATTTATCATTTACCGTATTATTTTGGTCTGTACAGATTTAGCTCATTAAACACCTTTTAAAAAACTCCTTTTGCTGCAAGTAGAGTGGGAAAAAATTCCCCAAACAGTCTTTGAAAAATTACTGTTTGCAAAAAAAAAAGATTACAGAGGAAGCACAACATTGAATTCAAAATAATTATAATTAGAGTGTAGCCTCTTATAGTTTCTAAAGTGCCAGTTTAAAAATGATAAGAATAGAGGGAGAAAATATTTTAAGTGTAGACAAACTAATGCCAATTGGAGTAAGAATGTGTTTATATTTTTGTGTTTGTACATGCTTATTTTTTTACTCATCCTGCTAGCACTTGAAATACACGCTTTTAAGTTTAACTGATGTTCTAGTAGGAAAATCAGACTTTTAAACAAATAATTAAGACATATGAGGTGATGGAACATAGAGAGCCATGTTGGAAGTACACCAGAGGGCATACTTGAGTTTTTATCTACTTGGCTACTGAATGTAGCAGGTGAAACATTAGGCAGAGGTCAACATAGGTGACTGTTACAGCCGTGGGTGTAAATGCACTCTTCAGAGTTAATCTTGAGCATGCAGATGTAACCTCATTGAACATTGCTGGTGTATCTGTTATGGAGTAAATATAGAAGAATCAAGAGACTAGGGTGTGGGTGATGTGGGAGTGATTCTGGATTAGGATCGAGGCATATATTGTTACTACATAATGCATTTATGATTGTACAAGAGCACAACTCCTCAATAAAAATATAAAAACAGTTATAAATAGTACCTTAATGAATGGCATGGTTGTAATCCACCCCCACCCCCTCACCCCCCAAAAAAAGAGTAGATGGAAGAAGCAGAAATCCTGTAGAAAAAATGAAAAAGAGAAATCAGTAAAATAGGCATAATTGTTGTTACTTGGAATGAAAGGAAGAAAAAATTTCAAGTAGGTGGTGTGAGGTGCCCCAAAGATAGGAAGGGGACTGAGGAAAACTTTTTGGATTTAGCATCTTCCTTTAGGAGGATCCTGCTGAGTATAAAAAGTCTGGAGTGTGGGGGGAGTCCCAGATAAGTGTATGGAGTTTTGTTTAGCTTACTTTTTAAACTGACAGAGGTGAGACAAAGGAAATAAGGGATTGGGAGAAATATAGATGAGAGGAAGGGAACATTTGTGGAGCTACTCTAAGAAGAATTCTGGAGCATGTTTAGGAATAAGGGAATTTCAAGAAGAAGTAACTTTGAAGAGGAGAGAAAGAGATATCCTCCAACTCTAAGAGGGTGGATGCTGTTTAAATATTTGAAGAATTCCTGAAGTACAGGGAGTTGAGAGAGTGCAGGCTCCATGGCCCCTAATTGTTCTTTGAAGCTAATCAAGTTCTGAGATAAAAGCCTAAGGCTGAGGAGGACTTGCTTCGGGCCCTTGGGACAGGAGCTAAAATTTGGAAGAGTTGCTATAAGAAGTGGGAGAGGGAGCTGATGAGCAGAATGTAGAATTGCTGAGTGGTTTTAAGAGCTTGGAAACCATAAATTTGTAATGGCACCAGTCCACATGATTGTTGTATTTCCTCCAACAGAACCTGGCAGCCTAGTTATTAAAACTCAAAAAATGTTTATTAAAACTGAAACAAGAGGTGCTGTGAACCCAGGATGGTATAAGACAACTATTCAATTCTATAAATTCAAATTTGTAGATAGCATTAGCTTGAATAATTCTGTGATCTCTAAACTTAGCAAATTGCTGTATCTCAGGTACTAAATGGATGTATTTGCTTTCTATTCAGTAACAGCCTTGGTTCCTCACTGCACAGGATCACCACATGTATATGCCCTTCTTTTCCTGCCACACCCCCACACACATCCATATACTAGGTATAATGTGAACTTTAATCTTCCTGTGCCTTGTTTATGCCTGGATAAATACCATTTATTTCAGTTAATCATTTCATCTGAGTGTGAAAGATTTCTCAATTGGTCATATAAAAATACAAGAGTACTCCTTGATGAATGATGTCTTTTGAAGAGAGACGAATGCTCATTCCCCATGAGTTAGTAAATTAGAGACAATTTTTTAGTCTCAGAGTTTAGTTCCTACATGGCTGCTCCATAAAACCTCCCCAGGCTTTTACCCCTTTTTAGATATAAAGCCTGATCTATTCCTTCGGTCTGTAGAGCCTCTTTTCTTTACCTTGTCCATGTAGCAGTTATCATAGAATTTTATGGTTCTTTCTCTGCTTTTTGGCTTCATAACAACAGGGACAAAATATAGAAGGATCAAGAGACTGGGATGTGGGTGAGGTGGGGGTATTGTTACATTATATGCATTTATGATTGTATAATCACTCCTTAATAAAAAAATAAAAAAGAAAGGATAGGAACTGAGTCCTAGTCATCTTTCTATATCCAGTGTCTGACTTTTGCCTGGTGCAAATTGCAACTGAATTAGTCGTATTAACTGCATGAACGACTTTTTTACCTTCCTCAGTGTGAAGGCCATGAGTGTGAGAGAAGAGAAATCAAATTTTGCAATTATCTATAACTTTTCTTTGTCTCCTTTCCCCCCACATACTCTATCTTCCAGTTTACCTTTTTTAACCTTGGATCAATTCAAAAGGTGTTTTACTTATCTTTTGGATATCAGGCCCAGTTAATCTAGACATTGTAACCTGAGAGAAGCATGAAATCTGTGTGTAATCCAGAAGCCCACAAAAAAAAATATTTCTCCTGATACAGTTGTTAATTCTCCTGTGTATTTTCTATGTTTAAGTTCTAAGGATAATGCAAATTTAGAAGAAAGTCACTGAAAATTAGCCAGATTTTCAGGGAGAAGTAGGTAAGGAGAAGTGAAGGTTTTCTATAAATGTCAGTAATCTTAATGTTTGCAATTTGAAACATATTCTCTTTGTTTGAACTTGGTTTACTTCTGTTTGTATGATGCCTTTCCCCATTTTGCTAGGGTTTGTTTTTAAAATAACTTTGGACAAATTATTGAATAATACATTATCTTGCCAACAGTATTGTCCTTTTGACTTAGGATCTTTAAATCAACTTTGCAATTATAAATGTGTTGGTCTTGACAACTTTTATAGGAAGTTACATAAAATAGGTACAAAAAATTAAATTTTTATATCTCTTCGGTTTTTATGTTGAAAGTGGTGTGCCCATATTATCAATAGATAGTGTATTTCTTAGAGGCTCATCCAATTTGGACTGAGCCTAAAATTTCAGTGTGGTGTTTCTCTTTTTCTCAACATTTGAAGTTTTACTTTGTTTTAGAGACACTGTATGAAATAAATATGCAAATGGTTATACTAAACCATTTATTCTGAGGAAGAAGGGCACTACTAATATACCTGTCCAGAAATTTTAGTTATCAGACTGATTCATGACTTTCAATTAAACTTTGCAACTACACTGCATTTTCTGAAGCAGATGATTGTTGGGCACTGATAAGCTCTGTAACAATTAAATAATCTCATCAGTGTGCAGTTATCATCTTGGCAGCTTTTTCAAAAGTGACATACCACTTTACTCTTATGCATGATTACTAGCAGGTGATCATGCCAATTTTTAAAAACATAGAGGTTATGGGTGATATTCCTGATTTTGTGAATGTGGGTGGTGGAGAGATAAGGAACATACTGTCAGCAGGTGGAGGCAAAATCAGGGAGGCAGCTTTTCTAAATAATGGAAAAGAAAGAGCAGTGATTGATCCTCGTATGCCCCGCTCCCCAAACCACCATAGGTTAGCAGCACCTGCTATGTATCGTGCACGGATAACCGATTTCCATAGAGTCAGAATGAAATAAAGTATGTTTGTGAGAGGTTATACTGAATTTAATTATTCTTTAAAAAAGGCAAAGACATGTCAAGATTTTTCCATGATTCGTAATTAATATTATGATCATTATCTTAGAGAAAATGTATTTAGTTACTAAAAAATTTAGTTTTGAGTGTCTTTTATAATACTGTTGGTTGACATAGCATTTGTGATGACTCTGGTATTTTATTTTTATTACCATTTGTTTAAAAGTTGGTGTATCAAAATTAGGTTTCCTGAAATTTGCAGTTAATGAAATCTTTTCTTTATATCACAATTTTAAGTTAGAGTTTTAAGGTAATTAATAAGTTAATTTAGTGTGAAAATAATATCAATAATCATCTGGATTCACTAAATCTTTTTTGCTATAATAAGAAAATATGGAACGAGTAGAGCAGTTTTTCAAACTACCTTACAAACATGATTTTCCCTCTGAATCTAGACTATATTCCTAATAATAACCATTCACAGAAATTTTTAGAATTAACAAATCCTGCAAGATTTTGTAGTTGGACTTTACTCACAGTATAGCTTTACTATTATTACATATTTTTCTATTGAGGAATTACCTTTATGTATTGATATCTATATTTTTGGGTGAGAGGAAACTATCATTAAACAGGACTTGCATAAAATACTGCCATTGTTGCTCATTGATGATTGAAATACCCCTTTTAACTCGCCATGATCCACAAATATTAGAGGCAATGATACTTGGATTCGTGTAAGAGGAAATGGTAACTATTTTAGACTTTACTTCTTTGCTTTTATTTCAGTGCATCCTATAATATTCATCTACAAAAATACCCGTTTTATGGAAGATCAGAGAAATCAGATATAATTATAGAGATTAGAGTAACTGATTGAGGAAATAGCCATCTTAACTTCTGCTTCTGAATCCAATAAACCCAACCTAAAACTAAGAAGGAAAACTAAATCCAATGCCTGTAGAACAAGGACTTCCTCTCCTTTCTCTGCTTCTTTCAAAATTCCACGTAGAGCCTAAGTTCCTTGCTGTATACTCAGACACTTTTAGAAGTATGAGGAATTGTGAAAGCAGGAGGACATGAGAAAAGTCTAGATTTGTTTACTTCAATACTGATAAGTAATTAAGGCCTAGGGGAATAATAAATCTCTTACAAATGGTTTGCATCTCAAAGATGTTGGTCAAGGTAGTTTCTCACCAGGATTTAGGTGCCTGCAGAACCCTTAGTCTTTATTTATTTATTTATTTGTTCAACATAGTCTTACAGTTAGAAGGGAATTGATGCCACAGAATTGTGAACACATGCATAATGACAGAGCAAGCCTGCCCATGGTCTCCCCCTTTGGGTTTCCCCCTACTTTAACCCCATGTTAGTTGGGCTTCTCATAGAAGTCGAAGGTTCCCCACTGGGTTGATAACCCCCCTACTCCCACCCTCCAGCTGCCTTGATGACCCTCCTAGTCCCTCCCCCACCCCCATTCCCCTCCCTTCATCCCTCAGCATCACAGGCAAGGTTCCCTTTGCTCATGTAATAATTCAACCATGTTGAGGTTATTATTAACTTAGCCAACTTTCAGCCTGTTTCCAGTTGTATTCTAGCTTACACATATGAGAGAAAACATTTGGACCTTGAGTTTCTGAGTTTGGGATATTTCACTCAGCCTAATTTTTTCCATCTCCATCCACTTGTCCGCAAATGCCATGATATCTTTCTCTCTAATAGCAGAGTAGGATTCCATTGTGTGTGTGTGTTTGTGTGTGTGTGAGTATGTGTGTGTGTGTGTGTGTGTGTGTGTGTGTGTATCACAGTGTTTGAATCCACTCATCCAGTGAGGGGCATCTGGGTTGGTTCCACAGTTTAGCTATAGTAAATTGAACTGCTGAAAACATTGATGAAACTGTATCTTTGTAATAAGCTGATTCCAGCTCTTTTGGGAAGATACCCAGGAGTGGGATAGCTGGGTCATAAGGTGGTTCCAGCCCTAGTTTTTTTGAGGAGTTTCCACTCTGCATTCCAAACTGGCTGTACAAGCTTGCAGTCCCACCAGCAATGTGACAGTGTTCCTTTCTTCCCACAACCCCTCCAGCATCTGTCATTGTTTGTATTCTTCATTTTTGCCACTCTTGATAGGAGTGAGGTCGAATCTCAGTGAAGTTTTGATTTGCATTTCTCTGATTGCTAGTGATATAGAACATCTTCTCATATATTTATGGGCTCTTTGGACTTCCTCTGTTGAGAGATTTCTATTTAGCTCCCTAGACCATTTATTGATTGGATTATTTGTGGTTTTGGTTTACAGTTTTTTGAGTTCTTTGTATATTCTGGTTATTAGCCCTCTGTCTGAGGTATAACAGGCAAAGATTTTCTCCCATTCTGTAGGTTCTCTCTTGACACTCTTGATTAATTCTTTAGCTGTGCAAAAGCTTTTTAGTTTAATGGCATCCCATTCTTTGATTCTTGGTGTTAATGCTTGCGCTATGGAAGTCTTATTAAGGAAGGCGGTGCAGACACCTATGTCGTGTAGTGTTGATCATACTTTTTCTTCAAGCAATTGCATAGTTGCTGGTTTAATTTCCAGATTCTTGATCCATTTTGATTTGACTCTTGTGCAGGGTGAGAGGTAAGAATCCAATTTCAGTTGTCTGCATACAGCTCTCCAGTTTGTCTAGGTGCATTTGTTGAACAGGCTGTCGTTGTTCCACACTGTTCTTATGCTCCCTTTTTCAAATATCAGATGGTTAAAGATTTGATGATTTGTCTCAGTATGTTTTATTCTGTTCCATTGGTCTTCATATCTGTTATGATACCAATACTATCATGCTGTTTTTGTTACTATAGCCCTATAGTGTAATTTCAGGTCACGAATTGTGACACCTCCTGCTGCCTCTTTCTTGCTTAGTAATGTTTTGGCTATTATGAGCCTTCTGTTATTCCATAGGAATTTGAGAGTTGCTTTTTCTATATCCGTGAAGAATGACATTGGCATCTTGATGGGTATTGCATTGAATCTGTATAGGGCTTTTGGTAGAATGGCCATTTTGAGTATATTGATTCTGTCTAATAAAGAACATGGAATGTTTATCCATCCATTCAGGTCTTCTGCAATTTCTTTTTTTTAATGTTTGATAGTTTTCATTGTAGAGGTCCTTAATATCCTTTGCTAGATTGATGCCCAAGTGTTTTATTCTTTTTGAGGAGACTGTGAATGGGACAGACTTCCTGATTTCTTCTTCAATGGACTTACTGCTGGAATATAGGAACGCTAAGGATTTATGAGCGTTGATCTTATAGCCATCCACTTTGCTGAAATTGTTTATAAGTTCTAGAAGTCCTCTGGTAGAGCTTATTGGGTCTGCTAGGTATAGGATCATGTCGTCAGCAAATAGAGACAGCTTGACTTCCCCTTTTCCTATTCGAATTCCTTTGATTTCCTTCTCTTGTCTGATAGCTCTGGCTAGGGTTTCAAGGACTGTATTGAATAAGAGTGGTGAAAGCACACATCCTTGTCTTGTTCCTGAATTCAGAGGAAATGCTATCAGTTTTTCTCTGTTAAGCATAATTGGCTATGGGTCCATCATAAATGACATTACAAAATTAACAAATCTTCCTTTGATCCCTATCTTCTTTAGAGTTTTGAGCATAAATGGGTGCTGAATTTTATCAAAGATCTTTTCTGCATCAAATAGATGATTATATGATTTTTATTTTTAATTCTGTGTAAGTGGTTACATTTATTGATTTGCGTATGTTGAACCAGCGCTGCTTTCCTGAAATGAAGCCCACTTGATCATGATGTGTTATCTTTTTGATGTATTTTTGGATCTGGATAGCTAGAAATTTATTAAGGATTTTTGTGTCTGTGTTCATCAGGGAAATTGGTCCGTAGTTTTCTTTTCTTGATGTGTCTTAGTTGGGTTTTGATACCAGGATTATATTTGCTTCATGAAAAAGTTTTTGGGAGGGTTCCAACCCTTTCAATTTCATGGAAAAGCTTGTAGAGGATCGGTGTTAATTCTTTTGTAAAGGTCTGATAGAATTCTGCTGTGAATCCATCAGGTACTGGACTTTTCTTTTGTGGAAGGCCTTTGATAGCTGTTTCAATTTAGGTACATGAGATTGTTTGGTTTAGTCTTTCAAACTCTTAGCCTTTAAATGTAAGGGTTAAATTGCCAGGAACAAAAATAGCACTCTGTGAGTGAATATTCCAATGATTCCTACTTTCGCTCATATTCCTCATTGAAATTTCCTCATATAAATATGGAACAACTGTTCCAAGAAGTGTTTAGTGGGGATTTAACCCCCCCTGAGAAAACATCACCAACTTTCTCCTTCTGAATCTATCTGTGCTAAAGAAACATATAGCATGTCAGAGCTGTGAGTCAGTTATATCAATACAACAATAAAATTATTTCCATAGACACTTTCCTCTCACCTGTTTGACACCCCCCATGTCCCTTCTATAATGAGATTCTGAAGCTGTCACTAAATATGTAAGTATATTACCTTTTTTAATTTTGTGAGTTTCTGGTCACAAATAGAATAGATTATAAAAGGTAACAGTAATACTTTCATATTGAAATATATTTATATGGTGGTATGATCCTTAAAATACAAATTCATTAAACACTACTAAATTCATAGTCACTTTTTTATTAAAAATAAAGAAGAAGGAAAAAACGAAATAGACAAAAGCTTAATGTGTAACACAAGTGAAGGACAAGGCATTATGACCTGAAATTTTTACTGAAGAAACTGCAAGACTAAGGATGACTTCAGGAGCCAAGAGACTGTTGGAATTAGGATTAGAAATCAATTGGTACATCAGTAAGTATGCATTTTATACATATGTATGATCTTCAAATGTGCTCCTTCATAGAGGACTTCTAATATTTACTCTTGTCACCATGTTGGTCCCTTGTGACCTTTGCTGAAAAGACCTGTGTGCTGTTCTTTGCTTCACTATACAATGCCAGGTGTTCACTGTCATGAGAGCTCTGCAGTTATCTGAGAAAGAGTGGCTACTGTTCAGTATTGTATGTTGAGGAGAAAACTAGTTACTATTTTTATTCATTATTTTCTGAAATTATACCTGTTTTATTTAAACTTATATAAGTCTACCCTCCATTTAAGAAAACCAGTTGCATTGTTATAACTTAAACCAAAGTTGAGAATTATTTTTATCATGAAATGTTGTATTCATTCAAAGATTCATACTTTGCTTCCCATTATATTTTATGTATTTATCACTTGATATGTTCAGATATTTGTCTAATTTTGAGGGGTTTTCCCCTTCATCATAATTTCCCTATAACAGACTGTTGTGGTCATATAACAGACACTAGAGTTGTTTTCCATTGGCATTGTCTTGATAATTGATATTTATTATTTTGTGACATTTTGGGAAAAAATGAAGCTAAATTTTGAGGCTTTTCTAAATAATGATTATTTTTATTCAAAACAGCTAATAAAGATAGCCAGTGTTTAGCCTTATCTTAGTGGCAGTACTTTAAATTTGTAGTATTAAAGGGGCCTGAGGGTGTAGCTCAAAGAGCTCTTGCCTAGCATGGATGAGGCCATGTGTTCAATCCTCAGCACTGAAAAAAAATTGTAGTATGAGAATATTAAAAATTATTTTAAAAGCTTTGTAACCAAAGTATTGCCAGGCACAGTGGTACACACCTTTAATCCCAGCTACTCTGGAGGGTAGATTGTAATGTTGCAATTTCAAGGTCCACCTGGGCAACTTAGTGACACCTTGTCTCAAAATTAAAAGAATAAAATAAAAAGGCCTGTAGGCATAGCTGAGAGAAAGAAGGCTCCCATGTTCAATCCCCAGTACTGCAAAACAAAAAGCATGTATTGTTCAAGTTATATTGAGGCATTAAGAGCAGCTGGTATTTACTGAACACCTATGTGTTAGATTTCTGCTAAACATATGTGCCAACTTATTTGACCTATTCTTGGAGAAGGAAAAGAGAATATAAAAATTTAAATATATTTAAGATTTTACTAGTAAGAGTAGACACAAAATGTAAGGTGAGATGTTTGTCACTAAAGTTTGGGATTTCTTCCCATTTAGACCTCTCTCTTCCCATCTTTGTGCCCTTCTGTTTCTTTCTTCCTCCTTTCTGCTAGCAGATTTCTGCATGTTGTCTAGATTCCTGTCATCGTGGTTGGGATGTGAATTTAGTATTACTCTTGGGGAATTTAAAATTCAGTCTCCAAGATGGACTCTCATTTGTTCTCCAACTGACAAAATAATTACAGAAAATAAAAAATTTAAATTTCTGTCATAATTCCATATGATTTACTGTTGCTATTAGTAAATAAGGCTAAAGTGACTGATATAATTCAAATTTATGAACTCTCAGGAAAATTTTAAATGCAATGTATTAAAATCTCATGTGTGGCTACTTTCCCTAGGCGTAGTACCAGTTGAGGAACCATCAAAGAAGCAAACTTGATGTAAAAATTTTAGAGAAATAACCAGAAAGAGGATACTTTAAAGAGGAGGTAGTTACTAAGAGATGTTTAAAATTTACCTTAAAAATATTATAATTTTTTATATTTTTCTTCACCTTCTTTAATAGGAAGCACCCTTTAAATAATCATAGTGCATTTGTGGTTTCACTGAAGTTTGCCTCCATATTCTTCCAGAACCTTCAGGATGACGGTATTAATGACTACATTTTAGCCCACTGAGTAGATATACTGCCTCTGAGCAGATATTTGCCACAATTTAACCATTTCCATTTCTCTTTTTGAAGACTCTTAAAGCTATTTCTAATTTTTCTCACTGCTAGTGACACTGTAGGCAATTTTTTTTTTCTGTATATAACATTCTTTTGGTTCCATGTTTGTGTGCTCAGTTAGAGGCACACTAATGGCAGAACATCCAAATGGAGATGTTGTATTTGGAAATACAGTGTGTAGTTGTATTTGGAAATTCAGTGGTTGTAGTGAAATTTCTGCAGCCTACCTCAAGGCATCAGTTTATATTTTTGTATTATAAGATATCACAATCAAATACTTAAATGTGTCAAAAGGAAATGATAATGAGGATGAAAGGTATTCTGTAGATCATTGTTTACTTGACTTACACTTGACTAAAAGACTATTGAAATGTAAACTTTTTTTGTGCTTCCTAATCAAATCTATTAGAAAAGAAGGGCTATCTGAAAAAAATATTATTTATATAATTTTGAATGTTTGATTACAACATATGCATTTGTTTCAGGTAACTAATCAAAATGTGCTTTATTAAAAAAGAAAAATAATTTCCTGTGTAATCTTTATTTTGGCCAATACCTATTCAGAAGGAATGAGCATTAATGTGTTAGGTAATTAAGGGGCTTCTTTTCTATTTCTTTCCTTTCTATGTCTGTCTGCTTACCTGCCTTCCTTCTTTCTTTCCTTTCTTCCTTTCTTTCTCTTTCTTTTTGCTTTTACAGTTCAGGGATAGAATAATTATGATTTTCATTCTTTTGTGTATTTAACACTAACACACACATTACAGTCAGTTGTGGTCATTGTTATCTGTGTATAAACAATAATTTTGGTTTTTACAAAGCTGTGTGTGAATTGTTAATACTTGTCCACTTCTTAAGAGTAATTACCTTCAGTCAGGGTTTATATAAGATAGTATTTTTTTGATAAGACACATGTTTATCCTGTTAGTGGAATAATAGATTGACTATGATTGTGCAAGTAAATTTGTGTGCGAGTTAGTCTTAAATAATTAAAATGATTTATTAAAAATCCTGAAATTTAGCCTTTACATTTATTGTGAGAATTTTTAGAAATTATAAGAGAAAACTAGCCTTTATAAATTATTAACATATATAAATCATATAAATTAATGGGTTTCACTGTGGCATTTCTGTACATGCAGACATGGAGCTTTGATCATGTCTCTACTACTTTCTCCTGCCCTCCCCAATCCCTTCTTCTTCCACTTCACCAACTCTTTCCAGACCCTAGTGGTCCCTCTTCTACTTTGAGGTCATCTTTTTTTGCATATGTTTGTGTTCTCTTTTTGTTTCCACAAATGAGAGAAAACACAAGGTACCTGGCTTTCTATGTCTGGCTTATTTCACGTAACATGATGTCTTCCAGCCATTCATTTTCTTGTATATGACAGTATTCCATTCTTGGTTGTGGTTGAACCTTACTCCATTGTGGATATGTATACCATGTTTTCTTTTCCCATTCATTTGTCGACAGGCCCTAAGCTGATTCCAACCTTGATTTTCATGAATTATGCTGCCATAAACATGGGTATGCAAGTATCTCTTTTGCTGAGTTTCTTTCCTTCAGGTATATACCCAAAAGTGGTATATCTGGATCATATGATAGTTCTGTTTTTTGTTTTTTGAGATTCCCATACTGTTTTCTGTGGTGGTTGTACTAATTTACATTCCCACTAACAGTGTATAAAAATTTATTTCTCTCCACAATTTTGTCATTATTTGTTACTTTTTATTTTTATTTTTTGATAATAACTATTCTAACTAGGGTCAGATGAAATCTCAATGAAGTTTTGATTCTAATTTCCCTAAATGGCTAAAGATATGATACATTTTTTTCATATATTTAATGTCCACTCAAGTTACTCTTTTACACAGTATCTATTCAAGTCATTTAGGTTATTTGTCAATTCATTGCTTTAGGTGGGTTTTTCTGTTGTTGTTGTCAAGTTAGAAAGCTAGAAATAATAATGGAACCCTAATTATTAGCATTCATAATTAGAACAAAAACTATAATAATAGTATTCTTTATTACTAATCAATCAGTGTTCTAAATTCCCTCTGTACTAAAGATTTATATTTTGATGAAAAAGTGGTCTGTTGCTGCTCAGAGAATGTAAGGGAATTTATGGTGGTGATTCATTGATAAAGAGTTAATGCCCTCTTCCTTTTTTCCTAAGGTAATGTTTTATTAGGACTTTTCCATCAGAGAGAGGGTTTCTCTTTATTAAAACTGGTAGTACTCATAGAGGTTGTCTTTCCTTAGAAGAATCATCCTCACTAAAATTTTTAATCATATATAGTCATCCTATTAATGAGGACTCTGGGAATCTCTTCATTTATGGTTTTGGTAGCTGAATTCTTAGGCTGCTTACAAATCTTTCACAAATCACTCTTACAGAAATATTGCTACCAGTCATGGATTTTTTTATAGAGCTTCCATTGATGAATCGTCAAGGAAACACACATTTATTAGTTAAGATTCATTAGGTATTCAAGGAGCCTTTTAATGTAACCAGGAACTAATAATTTGCTAGTGTTAGAAATAACTTGAATCAAGAAGTTTGTGTCAGAATAGACATAAAACAGGAGTAGATCTAAACATGCAAAATTGTTCTTATTCCTGTTTAAAATATGTTCTTTATTTCCTTAACAGAGTTGAGAATTGCATAGAGATTTATGTGGGTAGTATGTCTGTTGAGTTTTGCTGTTTTTCTAAAATTTGAAGGTTTAGAATGACTTGAAAAATCTGGCATAATGAAAAAGTTTATTTATTCTATCTTCATTTTTCAGAAACAATATCTAAGAAGTATATTAAAATGAGGAAAATAACTTCAAACCAAGTCTTTTAAGTTGGGTCACTTCAATAAGTTGTTATTAATTGAATTTATAAGAGGTTTTAATCTCAGCATACCTGGCTAATGTGGTTTTGCCATCTTTGAGCCTATAAATCTTATTATGTAATTAGAACACAATTGACAGCCTATACAAAGTTAAAAAAAATAAAATGGGATGGAAAAGAAAAGATACTCTAACATTTATCAAACTAGACATTAAAAAATGTGCCTATAATCTAGCAATAGAAAATAATTGGTTTGAGAAGTATTCAGCATACAGAAAAGCAGACTTTACAAATTAACTTGTTCAGGATTTTTACATTTTACTACCTGGGTTAAAAACTTGAAGCAGTTTTTTTTTCCTTGTTTGTTTAAATCGAATCCATGTCTAATAAACCATTCCTGACATGTCATCCACAGGCCTAAATCATTTCACTGTTGTTTTGAGACATCTCCTAAAATTGTGTGCCTATATGTGTAGATATTTATGCATATTTTGATTATCTTCCAGACTCACTCATATCTTCTTAATTATGAAGATAAGTGATTTTTCTGCTAATTTTGATGTTTGTGATTCCATAGGTTAGGAAGTAGAGTTTGCATGTGTATATGGGAAAGTGAGATTTTTTTACCTCTCATTTCTTCTTAATCAAAAACTCAGTTTTGATTTAACATAGGCTTTTTATTGCTCCTTCTCTCACCCACAAAAATTATATAATAAAAGTAAATTGTATTTATTATTGTATCCATGGTTACATAAAAATGAATGACAAAGTCTTGAAGGAATCATGAAAAATAAAATCAGTTTGGTTTAATTATTCTTCCTTTAAAACAGTTTTTTCTCCTGCTTATAATACTGTTAACAAGAAATCACAAAAAACAGAATTGTTTATATAGACTTATCAGAATTTGTTTTGAATTCTCACATAACATCAGCTATTTTATTAGATTATTAAGTAAATGTAGTTAAAAGAGATAGCTTTTAAACAAGAAAACATTCTCTTGAAAAACTTATTCCAAGAAAATTTGACATTAATTTATATTTGAAATATCTTAGTATACCAGCCATTCTTCATTTCCTTTATTTTGAAAATACTTCTTCTATTCTGATTTTAGAATAGATTTTAGCAATCTATCATGGTACTGAATTACTGTTTTAAGAAATGTTATTTGATATATTGTCAGGAATTATGTTACTACCATGACATATTTTTGCTCAGTACTTTTTGTCTCAGTGAGACATATTTAAATAAGTAATATTATTCAAATCTATTCCTGAAGTCTTTTGATTCATTTTCACTGTATAGAAAATATTAAGGTTAAAACTGCAAAGTGATTGAAGCTAAATGGGAGCCTACTTGGATTATAAAGGAAAATGATGTTCAATTAGTTTCATACCTGTGAGACTTTTCCACAGGTAGGGAGGGGTAGGTTGTCTATTTTAAGAGCATAAATGAGAGTGCAAATGGATTTCTTAGAAAGATGTGTATGCTACCCAGCTTGGAGATGTATTCCCTTAATTTACAATACTGTCAATCCTGTGACTGACAATTAGTGAATACATTGCATTGATTTCCTAATACTTAACAGCCCATACAATCCCAGAACAAATTGGTGAAATCGTAGTTCATGGAAAAAATGGTGCTAAAAGATCCTTCCTTCTGGTTTCCACTTTCTTAACTTAAATGCTCTTTCAGGATACACTGTAAGTAGATTCATTGCTTACAGTTGGAAGAAAATACTTAAATTCAGATTTCCTACTAACAATAATCAAGATCATTGATTGTTGAGTGAGTTAAGTTAATCTTTTTGATGCAACTCTCTAGGAATACAGTTCTCTTAGTCACAATTGATATCACATCTACTTAAAAATCACATCAACCAGAAAATTCCATTTAAATAAATGGGGAAATGAATTCCTACATACTATAAACATACCTATAATAATTGAATTTGTCATTACATTGCAGATATTTTAATACCCAGATGTTCCTTTGAAATATATAATTTGGAAGTTGGTTTTCTTTACAGTTGGCATTAGCTTCAGAAATTTACATTGGTAACTGTACTTCCTAGTGTTTCACTGTTGCTTTCGTTAGCTGGCGTTGAATGATCTATATCTCATTAAAATTTTAAGCTTCCTGAAATAAAATGTGCTACAGATCCTCACATAAACTTTCTTTTTTTTAAGAGAGAGAGCGACAGTGAGAGAGAGAGAGAGGGGATCAATTTTATTTAGTTTTTCATGTGGTCTTCATTGCTCTGAGGACATCTTTGTGTATGTTGTGCTGGGGTTTGAACTCTCATACTCACCCATGCCAGCCAAGCTATGTGACTGCTGAGCCACAGCTGCAGCCCCCTCATATAACTTTTAATTGTGCTTGTTGACTCTTGTTGAATTTGGTATTTTAATCTCCTTTCATGACAAGCCATCAGAAGTGTTGTGTTAAGGGAAGTTTTCTTGTTTGTATAAAAGTTTCTTTGTCAATGGGGCAAATTATAATAAGGTGGCAAATTACTGTCGCTGTATTAACCCTTTCACTTTTCATCCATTTCATAGTCCTCTTTCTTATAGTAATAACATCTTTCAGCAGTGAAGCTGAGGCTGGTTGACTAGATAATCTCAGGTAGCACCAGTGACTGTTAAGATTAAAGAAAACAGTGCCTGAAAGGAAGAGCAAAACACACTGGACCCCATCACAGCTGGAAATCTAGTGAAAACAAAGAATTATAAGGGAATGAGGATTAGACTTTCTGGTTAATCAAGGGTTAAGGATAAATTTTTAGTAATTGATAAGTAGAGAAAACAGAATTGTTTCATGCAAACTTGCAATTGTGGTTTGAAAGCCCCATGAGGGCTTATTATTCAAACATTTTTCAATGTTTGGATGGATTTATACATAGCATATTTAAAAATAAATTTTTAATTCATGTTTGTTTTCTACTAAATTGATCTGATTAAAATAAATTGGTATTAGGGGAGATTTTTTTTTAAATGTAAAAACTATGCTTTCCAGTTTTTATCATTTTAACCTGTAGTTTTTTTAAGCAGAAGTTTAAAAATATTTTATACAATAAAAACAGTTTATTTTCTGCCATAATACTTTTTATTGCAAGCCACAGAATTTCTCACATTCAAGTTCCTAACATTCCTTTGGTGTTCCTGTTCTCATCTTTGTAACTCAAAACACCTCCTTTTCCCCAAGTGAACATTGTTATAGTTCAATAACCTGTGAAACCCCAAGTCCTATTAGTTATGCCAATTCAACTCTGCAGTTTACTTACAGGAGTAAGAGTGAGCGTCGATGGTATGTTCAAAAGAGAATCAAATTCATACTCTCTTGTTATGTTTGGGACAGGACAAAGAGAGCATTTTCATATTAGTCATCATTGAAGTTCTGTCATGTAAGAATTTATCACTATGGCTTCACCATATTCTCAATTTGTGCTAGAGAGATGATGGCAGTTAGTTTTGGAGGTACTTCTGTAAAGATCTAAACATCTTTGTTTTCCAAATGTACAATTACGTTCTTAGATAAAACAGTTTTTTAAAATTTTGTATTTATATCTTTCTCCTTATTCTTATTGGTGTAGGTCAAAACACACACACACACACACACACACACACACACCCCAGTATTGAGCATTGAATTGCATTGTTTTGAAGATTTTAGGCACCCAAAGCCTTCTGTTGACTTCAAATGGAGTCTGTGGGATATTTATTGAATCTTCTTCAGTGAACACTGAGATACTTTCTTTTGACTCTCCACTGCATATTATTTTTGTTGCTAAATGAGTCACTGAACTAAAAAACAGACTGTAAACATGGGTATTTAAAATGTTCTTCCTTGATTGATTTTAAAATCAGTAAGCTTTAGGGCTAGAGTGGTTGGAGAGCTTGTTTGCCTGGCATGCGGAAGGACCGGGTTCAAACCCAGGTTCAAACCCCACCACTACATATGCAACTAAGTGTTCAAGAAACAAAGGCCAGATGAAAAAATAAATTTAAAAAATTGATTCTCTCTCCTCTCTCTCTCTTTAAAAAAACATCAGTAAGCTTTTCATCAGATTCTTTAGAAAATAGACCTGTAGCTATATATTTATTCTAAGAATAAATGATACACACACACACACACACATACACACACACAGAAAATTAGTTATAACTGATGGTAAAAATATAAACTGGCAATTTTATTTAGGGTCTCAGCTGCCTAGAGTGTTAATAAAATCACATTTAATCTGAAGTAAAAATAGTCTGATTGTCTGATTTGAATGTGATGAAATTTTCTGTTTCATTACTTTAGCAGGTAATTTTTGAAAAATGCTTAGTGGTTTAACAAAAGTACCTGAATGTTAAATGAAAAAAAAAAAAAAGAGAGAGAGAGAGAGAGAGAGAAGCGAATGAACTTTAACTGGTTTCACCTACAAAAACCACCAAAATAGTTTCTAAGAAAATGTGCCCTTGGGCTGATATCTCATAGGCCAGGTTCTAGCCTAGGGCCCAATTTTTTCCCCCACTTGATTTTTAACTGATCAAATTAGAGGCTAAATTATGCTGTATATTGTAGTTAAGCCATTTGCTATTAGCAGGGCACCCTACGACTATCTCTGGTCTACAGCTGACCAGAAACTACTTGCCTCTGCACCTCTCATAACTGCAAATGATTGCTCTAGAGGAAATTCTCAGAAACCCCATTGCATCAGAGCAATCTAAAATTAAGGAGTTGGGAAATAGGATTGTTACAACTACGGACTTTCAGAATTTTTGTTGACTCTTTAAGTCCTTTGAACTGTGAGAATATACAGGTGTTATGTTTCTACTTGGTTACATTTCTCAGGAAAATAGCATAGAAAGATTTTCTAGTTCCTTTGGGGTTTAGAAATTATTTGAATGCTAAAATATAAACTCACCCAGTTTATAAAGAATCATCTTCTCCCACACATAAACTATAGCAGTTCTGGTAACATTAATGAATGTTATAGGCAATTATCAAACAGAATGCCCATTAATAAAGTTACCAAAGTTGTCACCTTTGATTATAACTGTCTGCCATTTTTAAAAAGTCTAATAAAATTCCCTTAACCCCTACTCCCAACAAAGACTCTTACAGTTTACTCTTAGATATAGACGTAAATTCTAAGTATTTCATTTAAAAAGTGCTTATTGCTCTCTAATATTTTAATTGGTATGTGTTATTCATTTTCTCATTTTTGCCTATAACCTGCTTTTACCGATTCTTTTGGAAGTTTTTCAGGTTTATTTTTATGTAGATTTATTTATCTTTCTGTATAATACAAACAGAAAGAGACTTTATGTTTAAGATCACTTATTTGCATTATGTTAAATTTTACTTTTCTTATATATTACTTAGATATGGATATCCATGGTTTAAAATGCATTGTTATTAAAAAATAAATGTAGGATTTTACCGGTTCAAGTACCTAATAACAAGGAAGAATTTTATTAACCAGGTTTCTAAGTAGCCTTTTTCTTGGGTAGCTAGTTATATAATTTCAGAGATGGTTTAATTGGACATGGATTTTTATAGTACTTAGAATATTACCCTAGTCTCTTTCTTTTCTTAAAAAGTGGATATTTGATTGCAGTTAAATTGTGAAGTTCCAAAGCTATGTTAGCTAAATTTTTTACTATGTCAGCAAGCAGAATATTGTTTGCACTTTTTTGCTTTTTAAATGCTGCTCAGGGAGCTGCGTAAGTTATAATTGATGCACAGAAGAGATTTCGAATTTTATATGCCTATAAATTGGTACTGCTACATAGACTAGAAAGATGAGATTGGAGAAGTTATTTTCCCGTGAGAATGATACAAATTACTGTCAAACTGTTTACGCTTGCTGTAAAAATATTTTCAATGTACAGGTATTTGCTGGGTAGCACTCTTATTAGAGTAAAATAACATTTTGAGCTAAAGTGAAATGGTTTTCAGTACCATTGCATGTTGTTGTAACAGGACATTTTAGTCATTCCAGGCTTTATATATCTATAATTATGTCTTCCTTTAAAACTCAGATAAATTTGGTTAAGTTTAGAGTTCTGAAATTTTGAGGAACTGTAGTGTTTGCCCTTCCAGTTTTCTTGTTTTACATATGAACTGAGGCTCAGAGGAATTAAAAAATACGTGCAGGTCAAAGACCTGGAAGTTTGAAGGATTAAGCTACAACATTTTTGCTGCTTCTTCAGGTTTTTTTTTTTTTTCTGTCATGTCTCACATCTTATGAAACTGCTTTATTTAAAATGCATTCATTTCAGAAATATAAATGCCTTTTCTTCTTTTCAGGTTATACTTAACCTCCATATGATTTGAAACATACAGTGTTTAAGATGAATTGGTAGGATTTGTTTTGGTGAAGGTGATAAAAAACACAGATGAAAAAGTAGCATAAGTAAATACATGGTTGATCTTTCTTTATTAAGGCAATTTAGAAATGTAAACATTAGGAATTTGAAGAGATTCTTTACTGCAAATAAATTGATAGTCACTGATTCAAAAAGTGCATATTTTCATGTAGTTTCAAAAAGAATGCTGATTGGTGCTTTGTGGTGAGAAACCAGCAGAAAATATAGCCTGGGGTTACACAGGAATTTCTGAATTTCCATTCTTCATTTTGTGAGTGGCTTCTCATAATAATAATAATGTGGTATATATTACATACAGAGATACTGATTTTGACTGACCATTTAAGCTTTTTTTTTGCTTCCCCTTACCCGATAGCAGAATCTCTTTTTGGTGCTGGTAGTGGTTGTTCTTCATTGCCAAGTAGAAGAGAAACAGAAATAGGGAGCATCAGCTAATGAAAGGTGACAATGAGACAGTTTGAGGTGTGCTGAAATAGGAAGTCAGGTTTACTTTCACTCATACTGCTGGGTTTTGGTTTTTGGGTTTTTTTCCCCTTTCATCCTACAATATAAGCTCTGCAGAAGAGACTCAGTAATATCTTTAATAAAAATTCAATAATATGAAAATACCAGAAAGTAATTTGTTTGCATTAAAATTATCAAATAGAAATGTAAACATAGTATCTGAATATGTTTTAGTGCCCACAATAATGTTTATTTAAGAGTTGTCTTTAAGATGGGCTTACATACATGATTGCTGATCTGTAAGTAGTCTCTCTCAGTTATTTTAAGAGTTGCTTGATGTTATTCTTCAGAGCTTTGCCTGTGCAGGAGGGGAAAAAAAAGTGGGAGAGGGGAAAAAAGCAGGCTCGTGTACTTCTCCCAGAAGGTATTTGAAAATAAAGATAGTGAGCATTTCTTAGAGAATATCAGCTTTTCCGCGGAAGGTTGTCCCCATATCATGTGGTGACAATTTAAAAATAAAGAAAAAGCCAAATATCTCACTGAAGTACATTTACAGAACAACAACCACTGCCACAATAATAACAAACCTTTTCCTAAAAGATCCAATATAGCAAGGTAGAAAAGTTTATGTGCAGTTAAAGAATAAAGAGTAAAAATTTGATGAGCAGGTGAGAAACAATGATGTTTATATTGCTTAGCTGTAGTCTTTGGCCACAGATTAGGGTCCCGTGTTGGCAGAATCAGAAACAGATGTCCAGTGAACTAAAGGTTAAGCTAAAGACTGTGGTAGCCCCACCAATAATCAGAGGTGACTGTAAAGAACATGTTGTTTTCTTGTGCATGCCTTCCATGATACTCTAGGAATGAGAGCATGGCCCAAGAAGTGGAGACAGTGTTTTCTGGCATCTCTTCATGAGCACTTTCTGTATAGCTTTTTGTAGATAAGTAATAAAATTTGTGTATATGTTATTGCAAGGTCTGGTTTGGTGTGATTACACAATTGGTGTTAATTTTAAATATTAATTTTCTGTTGTAAGGCATTTCTCAACAGAGGTTATTTCTGTTAGTTTTCTACAATATCCAAGTACCTCCTATTATTGGTATTATGTTAACTAAACATTTTAAGGGAAATTCATAAATTAATTTATTAAAAGATGTTATCAGTGCATTTTCTAACAATGCACCAAATTTATGATATTTTCACAAAAAATTTGAAATCCATTTCTTTGTGAAATATGGCATCACTAAGTCAGGAGCCAGGCTGTCTGAATATGAATCTTGGTGCTGTTACAAATGAGGTTTGTGATCTAGATCCTGTCTCAAAATAAAAAATAAAAATGTCTGGGCACATAGCTCAGTGGTAAAGTGCTCCTGGGTTCAATTCCCAGTACCAAAAATATAAAACAGAACAAAAACCCCCAAAATAGCCTTATTAGGTTTGTGAACTATTAGCAAGTTATTTAACCTCAATGTACCTAAGTTTCCTTATGTTTAAATGGGGGAAATGATAGTAGCTATTTCATAGAATTTTTATGAATATCTATGTATTCTATATACAGATGGGTGTGTGTACATCATAGTATTTTGTAAATTATATAGCTATTTATACATATTATGGTATAAATAAATAGTACTTAGTATAGTACTTGGTACATAATTAGTCCCTTTAAGTGTTTGCTGTTACTATTGTTGATACTTTATTCTAAAGGAATAATATAGTTTTCACATATGATTATATAATTTAGAAAATAATGTTTCATTGCCTTTCAAAGATGGTTTTAGTATCTTAATTTGATTCACTCTTTTCTTTATTTCATCCTTTTGTATGGAATTAGAGTATTAGTCATCTAAATAAATGGAAAAGTTTTAGGTAGGAATAGTATTGAAAACAGTCATAAGATATCACTATTTATTATCATTAGAAGTAAGGTTAAAGGAACATTTAAATTATAAACATATTTTCCATCAATTAGATTTATGTAGCATTTCCTTTCATATTACAGATAGTTACATATATACACACACACACACACATATATGTTAAAATGTATATGAGCTCATTCTGTATAATAGATTTCTTTTTTTGCTTTCCATTTTTGTTAAGTCTCTTTGTGTGTGTGTACCTGGGTGTTTATTTGTCATTTTATATATCCTGTTGCTAAAATAAAGATTTTGTTAATATTATAGTTTATTCATTAATAAAAATTTGTTAGTAGTGAAGGATTCAATCTAAAGGTCCTTTATTCTTTTGTTATTGTTGTTGTTTACATTTTCTTTTTTAAAAGAACATTAATAATGTGATAAGGAAGACTCATTCATTCATTCAATATTTGAGTGCCTATTATGCTGCCAAACACTATTCTAGGCACATCAATGAAAATTTTAGATCAGACAATAAACTCCTAACATTTTTTTCTCCATAATATAGGAATTTACTGGTCTTAATTGTTAATCAAATCTAAGTACACATTTAGGACACAGAATTCATCTTTGTGTTATACAGCTAAAATTTCTCTTATTCTCTTTCCATAAACATCTTAGTTACTAGATACAGAGGCCAGATCTGAAATATCATCTCTTAAAAGGTGAGGTTCAACAGAGTGCAATTATTTATATAACTTCCATCTTGATATAAGACACACTTTCATCAAATCTGTGTAATAAGTAGTATTGCTATCTGATTTAAACTAATTTTATTTAGGATATGGATCGTCCTCTTTGTTTCAAAAGACTAAGGGCCTTAAAGGAAATGTTATGCCCTTTTCCTTGTGGAAGCTTGTAACATCAAGGTGTTCTTCTCAAGTCACTTTCCCTTCATCTAGCACATAGTTTTTGGAATGGGATGAAGGGTAGGTGAATGTTAATTGTAAAGCCAACACTAATAGCACAGTGCAACATATGTTAACAATACAGAGGCTTAATGATGAATGCACATTATGAAGTAAGGCTGTTGCCAAGAACTGATCAAGCAGTGCTCTGGAGCTAATGGGCAACTAACTCATCAGATACCCCTCTTTGTAGGCTGTCTTCTTTATTTTATGAATTTTTATACCATGGGAATTTAGCCACAAGTTAATTGTATTCCACAGAATTATTTGAAAACAATGAAATGGTCAGGAATTATTCTTTTTTTTTTTAATTATTATTTTTTGAACAACCTTACACGATTTTAACAAAATAATATAAAATGTGTATAAAATGTGTAAATATTCTGGATATTGCAATTATCTCCAGGAGTGCCCCCCCCAATTACCCTCCCTTATCCCTCCCTTCCCTTTCCCTTTATAATTCTAAAAAAAAAGTATTAGATTGTAAAGCATTACATCTTATCTGGATT
>PVKS010018004.1:0-40881 GCA_004027875.1 Aplodontia rufa
AGGGAAAGGAAGACACTGGGGACTGAAATGGAGTAAAATTCATTCTTCTGGGAAGTATCTTCTCAGAATTAACCCAAGAATATGTACAACTAATATACTAATAAAAGAATTTTAAAAAGGAGAAAAAAACTTGTATGGTTGTTCAAAAATATAAGAAAAACATATAAAAAATAAAAGGTAATGGAATTTTTTTCATAATTTATCCTCTCATCAATCTGGTAAAATTATCTATATAATATCACAATTTAAATATAGGATACTACATCATATTTTAGTGTAAGATTTGGTTTAGGGAGGTTTATATTTCATCCTAGGCTTAACATTAATTCCAGCTTATAATATCCTTTTACAGATTATTTTCTATTGGTGTTTTATTAAGAACATGCACTGACAAAAGAAAACTATGGAAATCAGCTAGTAAACTTTTCTTCCCCTGTTCTAACCTGAATCACAGAATATAACTTGAAGTAACATAATTTTACCTCAAGGCAATAATTGCTATTGTATAAATATATATATTTTAGTAATTCAACTATACCATTTTTTAACCTTGCTTTTTAAAAATTTTTGATTTTTTTACTCTTTTTTCCAGAAATTTATTTGTTGAACAATCAATCAACCTTCTAATGAAATAATATAATATTTATATAAATTCTGAAAATTAGATTTATCCCCAAGAGCCTCCCCCAATTACCCACCCTTTTCCCTCTCCCCCGCCTTCCCAATGCAACTCTACAAATGCCTTAGGTTGTATGACATTATATCTTATCCGGATTTAAAACATGATAATAGACACTCAGGTCCAAAAGTCACAGTGCTTGTGATACTTCCTGTGGAAATGTGGAGATGTCATCTGAGAATCACATACACTGACACTGAGAATCCTACCCAGCACAGCATATCTGTGGGTGTTTAGAATGTCTGGGTTCCATTCGTACTCTCCTAGCACCAGTAGATAGAAGCAACTGTTTTCTTTGACAGAAGAGGTGAATCACTACCCTCAAGGTCACAGCACAATTTTGTAAGGAAAACACAACATCCAAGGGGCAGCCTCAACTTATGGTCAGGAGAGTTGTATCTTTTGACAGAAGCCCTCCACCTGACCACTAAACTCTCTGACCAAGTAGGCACCAGGCTCTGAGGAACAAGATTAAACATTTAAAATATGAATAGTTTCCATAAATTTAAAAGGCATCACCCATTTCCAACCCTTGAGTACTAGATCTATGTATGTTGATATGGGAAAAAAGAGCACCAAATATTGTTCATTTGTTATTTCCGAGTACAGATAACCTCTGTAACTTGGCAGAGGAATTTTTCCCATCTGGCACTGGAACTAAGGCCTCCCTGGATAATTTCATTATTGCACAATGATAGTGTATATAATCTGAGTACTGGAACTCAAAAGGTCTCTTTGCCTTTTATTACTTCCCTTTGGTTATTTTTCTGGAAAGTATACTGAATGGGTTTTCATACTGATGCATTAAGAGCTAAATTTAGAAAAATGAGAGATAAGAAAAAAGCATAAAATAAAAAGTGATTATCCAATCAGAAAAAAAAATCTGTGTTTGCCCTTTATGGGATAAAGGGGATCTTTGTCATCAACTTTTCACTGGGGTCTGGGCCAGTCTCTTTCAGGTGTGTGTACCATGCCACAACTTTAGACTTCGTCACTGCTGCTGACAATTTGGGAGCATAACTCTGGCAGTTATTTAGTTTAAACTTGATAAGTGAAAGTTTTTCTTGAGATCTTTGTTGTGCTTTTTCTTTTAAAGAGAAATGGACAGTGAGAGAGAGAAGAGAAAGAGAGAATCGATTTTATTTATTTATTTTTTTTCATGTGGATTTCATTGCTCCAGGACTTTGTTGTGTACATGGTGCTGGAGTTTGAACTTGCGTACCCATGCTTGCTAGGCAAGTGCCATAACCACTGAGCCAATGCTCTAGTCCCCCTGTGCTGCTTTTTAT
This sequence comes from Aplodontia rufa, assembly GCA_004027875.1. NCBI lineage: Eukaryota > Metazoa > Chordata > Mammalia > Rodentia > Aplodontiidae > Aplodontia > Aplodontia rufa. The sequence continues at coordinate 1,969 of PVKS010018004.1, forward strand.
TGCTCCCACACTGGACAAAGCATTTAGGAGGGCACTGAACAATTACCAGGACGATTGCAGAAGCAATCTCATTAAAATATGGGTTTTCTTGCCCACTGCATTATGACTAGTCTGTATTATAGTGGAGATACTTGATAGAGCATTTATGTGGGGCACAGATACCTTACTGATTTTTAGTCCATTCGGAAGGTCCATATGCATACCTTTCCCAAAAATCTTCCCAGTGATTAATCTATCAATATTTTTTCTGTCTAGATCCCTGACTTTCTAGACAACCTAATAGGAAATTTTATAACTTCTGACCTAAGTCACCTAATTTTATAGACTGAATGTTCAGAATATGGTCATCTAGATAAAAGTTCATGGATTCTTTTTGGAAATTCTGAGTAATGTTAATAGGATCACCTAACATGGGTCCTGGAGTACATCTTAAAGTTGGGTCAAATCCCTGTTGTGCCAGGCATCAGCTAGGTGATAATGGGCCAATAAAACTTCCTGGTCTGGACTATGGGGTAAAAACAGTGTCAACACTGTTAGAGATGTTTTAATGATTAAGTTCAACTTACAAAAGGTTGGCACATAGTAAGCCCTCATTAAACCTGAGATATTTCATTATAGCATATATATTCACTCAACATTTATTGGGAAACTTCTATGTGTCAGCACTTTTCTAAATTAGTTAACATAGTAGATGTGAAAAGAGAGATGAGAGACAGGTGTCAGGTCACAGTCTACACTGCCTGGCTGCTACCTGTGAAATCTTTCTTTCTCTACCTCTGCAGATGTTTTGACCTAGCTCAGGCCATTATGCATTTCTGCCAGGTGTCTGCCAGGGAGATGTCCTCTAAGTAACAGCTCTTTCCTTCAGAGTTTTAAGCATTTAGACTATAAGTTCTAAAGCAGGTTGATAATATGCTTGTGCTTTTCTCCTCAATCTAATCTTTTTAATAGAGGGAGAGAGAGAAAGAGAATCAATTTCATTAATTTTTTCATCTGGTCTTTATTTCTCTTACACTTAGTTGGGTACGTGGTGCTGGGGTTCAAACCCAGGTCCTTGTGCATCCCAGGCAACCACTCCAATCTCTGAGCCACTGCTCCATCCCCCTTAATCTAATCTTGAGCCAAAGCGCTAGTAGAAATTTTGGGGCTCAGTTGCAGTTCATAGTAGATGGAGAAAGATCACAAACATTCCTTTCTCTGGAATTTTTTAAAATGCTTTTTTATAGTTTAAACTAAGAGCCATGTCTGGCTTTGAAAAGTCACTGGGATAAGCTAATCCTGGATCCAGGTTGGCAGAACCAACTCAGCAAACCATTAAACTATATGGTATGTGACCCCTGTTGGAGCCTTGGATTCATACTTGGGCTAATTTTCTTGCATCAATAAATTTACCAGGGGCAATTTGTTTTATTGGTGAAACAGCCTCAATATCCAATCTCATAAATAATCCCTAGATTTTTAAATCCTATTTTATTTTATTTAGCCCATAACTTTATGGGCTAAATTATGCCCGCCTCAAATTTTTACATTGAAGCTCTAACCCCTGGTACCTCCTAACATGACTGTATTTGCAGATAGGTCTTTTTAATGAGGTGATGAGGCTAACATGAGGCCATTAGGGTGGGCCCTAATCCAGACTGAGTAATGTACTTGTAAGAAAAGAAAATTTGAACACATACCAGGGACACACAGGCCATGCAAGGACAAAGCACCAAGAGAGGCATCTTTAGGCTAAGGTGAAAGGTCTCTGAAGATATCAAACCTGCTCCTTTCCTTGGATCTCCAGACTCCAAAACTATGAAAAGTAAATGCATATTGTTTAGAGACCTTATTCTGCAGTATTTTGAAAAGATAGCCCTAGAATCTGTATAACCCAGATTCACTTGAAGTTAATATCTTATATAAACTAGCATAGTTATGAAAATCTTAACATCTAGATTTTGGAGATGTAAATAAGAAGTTACAGTATTTTTCACCTTCCTTTATCTTTTCTTGGTCTTTCTCCCTCTTTTAACTCTCCAAGTGTTGGGCATGTTGACCTTAGGCTTTAGTATAAAATAGACAACAATGGAGAGTACAGAATGGGAGAAGTTTAGCTCTCTCATAGAAGGTAATATTTAATCCTCAGATATGGAAAATGTAGTTGAACTTTTTCAGAATATTGCAATTATTAAGTAGACCACTCACATATATTTTCATTCCAACAGTTCCTGGCCAATGTTGTATCTTTCACTCAAGAATCCTATGAGGCTTTGAATTCTGACTTTATAACACAGTAGCTGTATGTTAATAACAGAGTTTGTTTTCAGTAATTGCAAACTCACAAATCTGAACTTGTAAGGGTCTGTGATACTTTCACATCTGAATGTCAGCCTCTGCATTGAAGCAAGAATTTTGACATCATTACTTGTCATTGTATTGCTTTAAATTACCCAATCCTGTCAGAAATAATTATTCCACATGGTGAGGTTTTTTTTCCTTAATCATCCCCTATTAAATTGTGTTATGGCAGTATCTATCTACCTGGTATCCTAGAGCTACATACATGATTTCAAATGATTACAGACCATAAGATAATTAGCTGTTTCTAAATTGTGTACCATGGGAGGCTAATTCACATCCATAAAAATGAAAAATGTGCTAATGTATTTCATTTTATCTCCATCCCACAACCCATTCCAAATATTGCCATGTCTCAGAGGATTTGTTTCCTGCAGCCAACTCTCTGTTACAAATCTCATTATCAGCTACAATTCCTTCTCTATAAAAAAAAACAATAATAAATGTTGGCTTACATAAAGGAAATAGGGAATTTATGAGGTAGCTCATAACTAAGGACATTTTACAAATAGAACTTGGAAAGGACAGAACAAGGGTCTCTCTAAAGTTCTTCATCTCTTTCCATTCTTCTAACTATGTGCATATTCAGCTTCCCAGGAGAGAATCTCATTATCCCAAATGTTGTCAGAGGCAGTGTTAGAGCCCTGGCTAAGCTAGAATCAGTCTGCTGGGGGTGGTGGCACCCTAATTGACCACCTCTCCCACAGGGAATGGAGAAACTGTTGTCCCAAAGAAAAGAGTTAAAAGTCAAAAAGCAAAAAGCAACAGCTGTCTAGCAGAGGACTCAAACAGAATTCCAGAATGGAATGTATCATAAGGCTGAGGTAAAGGTATTTTAAGCATTCTGGACTTTTATGGCAAAAATATTAGCAGTGCCTGAGTGTCCGATCCCATATTCCTATCAAATTACTCACAAAAAATTCCAAAATAAAAGTTTAAAGAGCAATAGGCATGAGTCATATTAGTCAATAACCTTCTGTATTCCAGATGGAATTTCTTTAAGAAAAGTTAGGATAAAGGCCTTGGGCATAATTGCATGCACAGGAGAGTGCTATGGGAAACGTCCACCAACTAAAACCACCAGCTCCATCCTAACAAGAGGCCCCCACACAGGTATAGCTTTGAATAGGACCAAGGCTGTGTCATTCTTGCTCATCCCTCTGCCCCCAAATAGCAGAAGCTACATTAGTGGGCATTTTCTCATCAACACTGAAGAATATATCCTTTGACTCAGAATTTCCATTTACGAGTTTTTCAAAAGAAATAGTTACTGCTGTAAATAACATTTTTTATATCAAGATGTACCATTGCGGAATAGAAAGGTTAATGGAAGGCTACACTAAACAGATTTTTAAAGATCGTTCCTGGGCACAATATAAAAATGCCAGACTAAAAGAGAGACTTCAATAAATGTCAGTAAAGTAATAGAACAACACTGACCACAGGCTAAGAAACTACTGGCAAAAAATACTAGATAAAAATATTGCAGAGTAAATGTGTCCACACTAATGAAACAAAACAAATTTATAGGGGCTGGAGTGGTGCTCAGTGGTAGAAAACTTGCCTGGCATGTGTGATGACCCAGGTTTGAACTCAAGCACCACATATACTACTAAATGTTGGAAAAAACAAAAAACAGATGAAGAACTAAATAAAAATTAACACGTTCTCTCACTCTCTTAAAAAATTAAATTTGCAGAGAAGTTCAGATTCAGAAAAGTAATTACTTACCAGAAAATAATAATAAAATAATATTAATAATAATGTATTCAGTCATTGTGTTCAGAAATTTCACCACACAATGATCCTTTTGAAAGTACTGCTGGAGGAAGTACATCGGTAAGGAGTGAAACAAATAAGAGGATTCTCTGACATATGGGCTAGTATGTATCTTCAGTGTATCACTCTTATCTAAATAAATAAAATCAAGAGTACAAACTATAACAGGAACCCAGGCCTGAAATTCTAGATTAAAATAAAATCCTAGGAGACAAGTGTAAGTAGCTGGAAATAAGAGGAAACATATAATGAATTAATTAGGAATGGCCATTGCAAGGAAAAAAGGTAGATTAAATAAACTTTGGATTTTCAGAAATGCTGGATAATATCATGCTATCTAAGGATAGAGAAGAAAGGAGAAAAATGAAAACATGTCAATGGAAATCACAAAATGTGGTAGCAGAAATGAGTTCTGATAAAATAGCATGGTGAGACTTTTTACTCTGACCAACATGGAATAAATGGAACCAGATTTACCCTGTTGACATAAATAGACAAAATATGGGAAATACCGATTTCAGACATCAGATCACAGGCAATGCAGGACTGTGATATGATATGATAGAAGATAAACCAAAAGTGTGAGTCTATAATTATATCACCTTCCTACCTGGAGGCAGTTTCCAAGGCACAGCAGAGTACAGGCCACCCAAACAAAGTCTGATAAGATCACTGAATTGAGGGGGGATATTTCAGAGTTTGAGGAGGCTAAATGAGCTAGAACTGTAGGGCAGAGGACTGGAGTGGAGGGAGCTGGAGTGAAAGGGATAGGCACACATAGAAAGAGATAGAAGAACAGAGATAGGAAGAGAGAGATATCTAAGTGGGCAAGAGCAGATGAAGAAGCAGGAAAGAAGGAGGAAGAGGAAAGGGAGGAGGAGAAAGAAGAATAAGAGCTGTTAAACCACTATTATTACCAACACTGAAAAACAACTTAGCTAAATATGGATCTGTGCAGTAAAAGAGGAAACTACCTAAGCATGGGAAAGCAATCCTCAGAGGAGTAGGATAGAGTGGAAGACATCTAAAAATTCCATCAGCTCACGTAGAGTTGGGAATAATTATAATTATAATTCTTCAGGGCATATGGTAGACACCTTTAGAAAAATATTGCCTTAGTTAGTAGAATTAATTTAACCTTTGATTAAGACTTCTCTAAACATGTCATACCAAAGCTTAAAAGCAAGAGTTGAAATGATCCAACTAATTTCAAAGGACCCACCAAATTCTAAGAGATATATTGGGACAAATTCCAATACTATTTAAAGGAATAAAACACAATGAGAAAAAGAAAAGTCCATAATATCTCACATCCAATACAAAAGATCAGGTACACAAATGAGAATACAAACGTAACAATCAGCATAAACACCAACAATACAATATGAACCAAGGATGAGGTATAATAGAACTAGAAAAGAAAGATATTAAAATATGTTACATATGTTCAAGAAAGTGGTAGAAAGGATGATGATGATAGAGAAAAGAAAGATACAAAAACAAACAAAAGTATAATATTTGTACAGACACTTTCTTTTGATATATTTATATATCAAAGATACACACACACACACACACACACACACATATATATAATCTTTGTATTTAAAAGGAACATCTTCAGAAGGGGATCAGAGGAAGGAGGGAGGAGAGAGTGGAAATGATTAAAATATGTTATATGCATGTATGAATATGCCACAATGAAAACCATTTTCTGTATAAGTCATATGCACTAATAAAAAATAAGTGGGATTAGATTAGTATGGACTAGAAATGGTTACTTTTTTAATACTAATTTAAGCCTAAATGATTCAAATGATGACATTTAATGACAGTGGCTCAGTGGTTCCAGCATTTGCCTGGCTTGTGTGAGCACTGGTTTCAAACCCCAACACCACATACACAACTAAGTGTCAGAGAAACTGAGGCCAGATGAAAAATAAATAAAATTTATTCTCTTTCCCTCTCTCACTCTCTCTCTCTTAAAAAATAGATGAAATACCAATTCTATGAAACTACCTAGTACAAAGAAAATTAATATGGAAATATGCTTTCATTTATTTCATTATGCCAGATATAGTCTGCATGAAACCTGATAAGACATTGAAAAAATACTACAGGTCAATATCCTTTAAAACACAGGCAAGAAATTATTTGTCAAAATAGTAGAGACTGAAAATATCACTCCATAAAAGGTAAACAGATCATGTTTAAACATGCTTTTTTAGACAAGATAGATTTAATACATGAAAATGAAACAAGGCAGTTCATCAAAGTATGAGATTGAATAAAATATGATAACTTCATAAATTAAGAAAAATATTTGGATAAAATCCACACAATTTCTGATAAAAACCCTCAAAAAATAAGGAATGACAGGAAAGATCCTCAACCTAAAGACAGGGGAAGATACATATAAAATATCTCCAGCCAATACCACAAGTAACGGTGAGAGACTAAAAGTACTTTAAGATTGGAAATGGTATAAGGATGTTTAATATAATAACTTTTATTCAAAATGTTACCAGAGGTAGCAGCCTATACTGTAAGATAAGAAAATAAAAAGAAATAAAAGGTGAAATGTAATATGTGAATAAGACTCTCAGCAAACCCATTTAGCCACATAACAACAAAATCTCCACCTTTTCTTTTTCACTACTCATAAAACCAATATTCTTATACTCACCTGACAATATCTTTTAATGGTTCTCATCTTAGGTAGAAAATTCCAACGTAAATAGTTCACAGTAGTTCTCCCCTTATCCATGGTTTCACTTTCCAAGGTTTTGGTTAGCCACAATCATCTGCAGACTAAAAAATATTAAATGGAAAATTCCAGAAATAAAGAACTCATGAGTTTTAAATTGCACACCACTCTGAGCAATGTGAATCCCATATTATTCCTCCCATCATGCCCAGAATGTGAATCACCCCTTTGTCCAGCATTCTCTTGTTGTATACACTACCTGCCAGTTGGTCACTTGTAGCTCACTCAGTTATTAGATCAACTGTTGAACCATCACAGTGCTGTGAAAATTGACCCTTATTTTACTTAATAATGACCCCAAAGTACAATAGTGACATTAGCAATTTGGATATGCCAAAGAGAAGTCACATGCTTCCTTTAAGGGAGATAGTAAAAGTACTTAACAAGGAAAGAAACAATAAATCTTTTGCTGAGGTTTACTAAAATCTGTTGTAGAAAGAAATATTCTGTTTGTTAAATGGTGAAGAACAAAAAGTAAATTTTTGCTAGTTTTGCTGTTATGTCTCAAACTACAAGAGTTCTGGACACAGTGAGTGATAGTGCTTAGTTGTTCACTTCATCACATAAGCATTGCAGCAACAAGCATCACCATGAAAAGAAGGGTGAATACGCTGCAGTAAGACATTTCAAGACAGAGACCAGATTCATATAACTTTTGTTACAGTACATTGTTATAACTTTTTTATTTTTAACCTCTTATTATGCCTAATTTATTAGTTAAATTTTATCATAGGTCTATATGTATAGGGGGAAGGCCATTATATATAGGATTTGGTACTACAGATTGAGTATCCCTTACCTAAAAAGCTTGGGACCAGAAATCTTTCCAGTTTTGGAATTTTTCAAATTTTTAAATGTTTGTATAGACTCTACAAACCAACCATTTCTGATCCAAAAATCCAAAACTTTTGAGTGATGACATGACACTCAGATCAGGGATGTTCAGTCTATGTATCAGCAGTTTCAGGCACCAATGAGAAGTCATGGATTGTATACCCCTTGGATAAGGGGTAGGAGGTGAGGACTACTGCATACATTTTTACATGTATACAAGTATGAGAATGTGCACATAGCTAAACTAATTGTATCAGAACCCACAGGTTGGCTGAGTAGTGGATCAGGGTGGAACATAGAAAATTATATATTTTCAACCATGAACTGAGGTGCAGGAGTAACTCCACTATGCAACTAAAACCTTAGAAATAACACTCTCTACACCTGAAAAACTGTTAAGTGTCATTGTGAGTTAGTCAATTAAAGAGAAAGAATCCAGAGGAAAAATTGTACAAGATTCTTGAAAATATGCACAATTGATCTGTGGAAAGGAAAAAAGGTACATTCTCTACTGTAACTAGATGGAGAAGATGGATGCTAACATTGCCTCATTTGTATGTCTGATGGGAAGAATTTGAGAAAATTCCAAATAATGTCCTCTTATTCTCATTACCAGAAGTGAGACAATTTACTAAAAGTAAAGAGGCAGACATAACATTAAAAATTTAAATAAACATGGAAAATATTTGAATCTAGCGGTTTTGGAAAGTTGAAAAATCACATTGCCCAGAAAAATGTAGGATATGCACATGCACTTACATATGTATTCATATATTACTTAAATATACCAATCTACTAAAGAGTAAGACAAAGTATTATAAGAAAGGGTTAAAAGGGTTTATATTTGAGTTGTGAGCTAAGATGTAATATAGTTTTCCAAATTTTATCTATATCTTTTTTTCTAAAATTAAAATGTATGACTTTTATTATTGATTGAGGCCAGATTTTGTTGTCATGGGGCAGTACTAATCTATGAGTTAGAGCCAATAATTTGGCTAAGCCCTAGAGACAGAAATAGTCAGACAATGGGACTTAATAGAAAGAGCAGCTTTCCAACATATTCCCCAAAGATTCTGAACAAACACCTGGGGCTACACACGCAGATTTACAGTAACAAACAGAGCATGATACTGATGCACTTCTAAAGACACATGTGTGTCTTGATGTAAATTTAACAATGGTTCACAGTGCCTTTGTAGGGTTTCCCAATGCATTTTAAATGGTCTTTTTCATTTTATATTCAACCCATACCATAGATGTCAGAATGTTCCCCATTCTTAAGAGGCTTTTGGAACCCAGAGGAAATGAAGGAATTTCTGTGAGTGATATTGCAAGGCAACAGCAGAACTGGGATCACAATTCAACTGCTCCAGATGTTGAATTCTGTGTTCAGTTGAATGCAGTCCATATGACCTTCCTTGTGCTTCTGACATCCTTTGGAGTCTGCATCTGTATCTCTTTTATATACTACTCCTCTGAGAAAGATTCCTAAACAGATGCAATATGAAAAGTACGTGAGGAAAAGGAAGACTTGAGGATATGGTATTATAATCAATCAAGCTAAAATTAGTTTCCTTATGTTTCCAATATTCTGCCAGACCTAAAATGCTTCAAGCTCATTGGTTAAATCTGACAGTAACCCAGTGGGAGATATTCATTTCTGTGTTTTAAATACACTTTAAATAACTTAGGTTCACATAAAGTTTAAATTGTGTCAAGGCAATCAAGTCACCCCAAGTCCAGGTAGGGACTATCTTTCCATTCAGGTTCAGTATAGATGTTCTATTTCAATGTTAAGAATAATATAAATTAAAGTAATTCTCAACTGCATGTTTATAGTCACTGTCTGTATGGTTAAATGAACTTCTCAAAAGTGATTTATCACGGAGGACTTATTTCCAGTATTATCTTCTTTTTTTTTCTTCCTTCCACTTAATTATATGTTAAGAATTAAATGGTTCTTTTCATGTCTCCATAAAAAGAAAGCAATAATTTAGCTTTAGATCTATTTTTGTCTAAGTGTGACCCTCAAAAAGATGTCCCACATTCCAAGATAAAATTTGACTCTGGATAAATCAACATGTACCAATGTGTCCTGCTGGCATTCATCCAAATTCTCTAGCATTGAACCTCAAACTTGGCATCATCTGGAAGTTCCAGAGGTTTCCAAGATTACACATCTTGTTAAATCACAGGGCAACTGAATTATTTATTGACCAAATAGGATATTTTAATAAATGAAAGAGGCAATATTACTAATTATGTCTGGACAACAGACTTAAACTGAGATTTTCTGAGGCAAACCAAGATATAACGTCTGGAACCAAACTGTGTTAAACTCACATCTTGCATTGCCAGATGGTTATAGGGCAGTACCAGTTGGATATCAATATTTCCTTAACCAAGCCAGTTTACTGCCCCCATTTTTCCATCTGTATATTTTACCATAATTCTTCTAGCCTCTCTGGATTAGATAGAGACATTTATTTTACTTTTCTTTCTTTGACCTGGAATATAGCTATTCATTCATCAAGACCTTTTCATCTCCCATCCAAAGTCCCTTGGATTTTTATAAGCCCTCTTAACTGACATCACCCTAGTCAAGATCCAGACATCGTTGAACATCAGACAGACCTAATTGCATTCTGATACATCATTAAAATAATTTTCTAAGTATCTTCTCTCATTAGTAAGTAGAGGAGATATAGAAATCTCCTTAATGTTTCATGTGTACCCCACAAAACACACACATTGTTCCTCTACTGTCAAGGTATTTTCTTTCTGCTGAGCCTCTATCTTCTTACTTTATTTTCAGAATTGAAGCAAAGTAATTATACATATTTATGGAGTATAGTATGATATTTCAATATGTATATCCAATGTATAATGATCAGATGAGAGTGATTGGCATACTGAGTAATTCAAGCATCACTTCTTTGTGCTGAGAACATTTAAAATCCTCTGTACCAGTTATATTGAAGTACACAATTAGTTGTTGCCAATAATTGTTATCCTACAGTGTTATAGAATAGTAGAAGTTATTCCTCCTATTCAACTGCACCCCTGTACCTATTTATCATCTTCTTTATATCTGCCCCCTTTGTAGGCTCTGGTAACCACTATTCACCTCTCTACTTCTATAAGATCAACTTTTTAGTGTTGCATGTATGTGAATAATTTGTATTTCTATACCTGGCTTATTTCACTTAACTGGATGTCCTCTGGTTCTATCTGTGTTGCTGTTAATGACATGATTTCTTTCTTTGTATGACTGAATAATATTTCACTGTGCATAACTAAATGTGTATCACATTTCCTGTATCCATTCATCCATCAGTCCACACACTGGTTGATTCCATATCTTGAATATTGTGAGTACTATTGCAATTAAAATGGGATTTCAGGTGCCTCTTTGATACTCTTATTTCATATCCTTTGTCTATATATGGGTAGTATATTAGCTGGGTCATAAGGCAGTTATGGTTTTAACTCTTTTTTTTTAAATAGAGAGAGGGACAATGAGAGAGACAGAGAAAGAGGGAAACAACTTTAGTTTTTCACATGGCCTTAGTTGCTCCAACACTTAGTTGTGTACGTGGTGCTGGGGTTTGAACCCAGGTCCTCGTGCTTGCCAGGCAAGCACCCAAACCGCTGAGCCACTGCTCCAGCCCTGGTTTTAACTGAGAAGCCTTCATACTGTTTTCCATAATGTCAATTCTAATTGACATCCCCACCAAGAGTATATCAGAGTCCCCTTTTTGTGTCCTCACAATCATTTGTCTTTTTTTCTCTGTACTAGGGATTGAACCCCAGGACACTTTACCACTGAGCCAATTCCTTAGCTCCTTTTATTTTTTATTTTGAGACAAGGTCTCGATAAGTTGTTGAGGCTGGGATCTTCCTGCCTCAGCTTCCCAAGTTGCTGGGGTTGATTTCAGGCATGCACCTCCACACCTGCCCCATTTGTCTTTTTTTTTTTTTAATAATAACAATCTATTCCTGTGATGTCCTTCAAAATGGGTATGATCTGTTGTTAAAAGCACAAACTTTGTTATTGTTCCATGAAGAGGAAGAATACATTACTTAAAAACTGCTGAAACTCAAAGTCTGGAATTTAGTTTATACCAATATACCAATGTCAGTTTCTCAACTGTACTGTAAAAGTATAAAATGCCAACAATGGGGAACAATGGATGCATGAATTTACCAGGGCTGCCATAAAAATATTTCAGATCAGGTGACTTACACAATAGAAATTTGGTGGGCTGAAGTGCAAGATCAAGTTGTCAGCAGGCTGGTTTTTTCCAGAGGCCTCACTCTGGTGCGCAGGTGTCCAACTTCTTACTGTGTCTTCACAAGGTCACCCCTGTTTGTGTATTGTTACCATAATATGCATTTTAAAAAAACACCAGTCCCTCTGATTTCTAGTCCACTTATATGATCTCATTTTTCTTAATTACCTCTTTGATAGGGAATAACTGAGGGTGTGAGGGACTTCTACGTCTAAAATTCTATAATCTCACCTTGACTCTAGAGTTGCTAAATTACATAAATATCATCTGTGAATTTGTATTTCCAAAGCCATGAACATTGCTTTATTCTTAGTACACAAAATAATTTATTCAGAGACAAAGTAGAAATTTACCATAAAGAGAATATTCTACCTCTTCTAGTTGAGGTTGAGAAGCAACTCAATACAGTGATCCCAATTCCAAAGGTGTTATGGTTTTGATCTGGAATGATTTCCAGAGTCTCATGTGCTTGTTCCCAGGTGCAGCAATGTTCAGAGGTGGGGTGTTGGAAAGTGATTGGATCATAGATCTCTGATCTCATCAGTGGATTAATAATTTGATTGCCTTAACAGGAGGTGGTGAAGTGGTAGGGGATGGGACCTAATTGAAGGAGTGCGTCCTTGGGGACTATATCTTGTCATTGGCCCCTTCCATTTCTCTCTGCCTCTGTCAGCAGTAAGCCCCTCTGCTCCACCACCCCTCCCCACTGCTGCTCTGGCTCACCAGAGGCCATAGCAATGGAGCCAACCATGGACTGAACCATCTCAAACCTTGAGCCAAAAGAAATAGTCCCTTATTTCAGTTGTTTTTCTCAGGTATTTGTGAGAATGAAAAGCTGACTAGCACAAAAGGCAAAGGGGCAACGTAAATTCCTGAGAATGGAACATTCTGTCTCTAAGATTTGTATTTGCACAGGAAATTCAGAAGTAACTGGAGTGTTTTGAAAAAACTCATTTCAGTCTTACCATTAAAAGAGGAGGGATGAGCAAAGGAAAATAAAAAGTAGAAGACTGATTACACTAGAGGAAAAGAGAAATCTTTTTCTTAGAAGAATGACTACAATTTTAACAGTTGGCTAGACATAAATGAAATGGAAAATTGAGAGCATCAGAAAAAGAATGAAAAGGGAAATTTTCAATATTACCACACGATGGTCCAAAATAATAAAAGAGAGGAAAAAAGATATATTCTCATATACTAATATATCTCCACCAAATGCATTCAGGCCCAGAATTTACTGAGAAGTAATGTTTTAATACCATAGATAGGCTATAGTTAGAGTAATTAGAGAAATATCCCTCGAAGATTTGGACAAGTAAAATCAGTGGCTACAGAAATTCTAAAGGGATTTGAAAGGAAACATGGAAGATATTGTAGCATACTCAAAGTACTAGGAGAGGGGCTGGAGCGTTGGCTCAGCAGTTGCAACACTTGCCTGGCATGCACAAGGATGCAGATTCAAACCCCAGCACCATATCCACAATGAAGTGTCAGAGCAACAAAAGCCACATGAAGAACTAAATTAAATTGATATTCTCTCTCTCTCTGTCCCTCTCTCTTAAAAAACAAAAGTATGAGAAGGTTTTCTCCATTGTATAGATAGTCTGCTACAATATTTTCTGTGTCTTAGAGGAATGTACCTGTGAACATAATGGGATTGTGACCATAAAAGAAACTGCAATATGATCTTTGCCTGGGCGTCAGGAAGAGCAACGACAGAACCGGTTCAAGCCTGAGTAGGATGCTGATCAGAAGGGAGAATTCCCATGTTTAGGTAGAATCATCTAACTCTGATGCTATTGATATTCTCAGAACTTTCTTGCTACAAGAAGACACAGAACATGTTTGAGTAACAAAATCTAGAAGAGTCTGTTATAAAAATGAATGTCTGGACCTAAAATTAAAGGGAAATTTTAAAAATATTATATTTAAATCCATCAAACAGTGCTATATTTTCCAATGTAGAAAAAAAGTGGCCCAGTATTAAAGCATTAACTTTTAGAATCTCAACTGAATCCAGCAAGAACAACAAAGAGAAACAAAATCCTATTGTTTGATGGCGAAAACACAATATGAAAAGACTCCCACATTTCAACAGTGATAACACCTTGGACCCCTATAACCACAAGTTTCATTAACATAAACAGCAGTTATAGTTCTGGTGTCTATAGAACATGATTCTCCCATTGGAACAAATGTGAGTCTGAGGGAGAAAACATTCATAAGAGACAGAATTCACCCACCTTATCAATTCTGAAGCAAGAAGTGATAGAAGCTGCCAAGGGAGCCCAACACGAACTTGTCTGCTCACTAGGGTACAGCAGGTGTTCTCAATGTTGAGTGCATGTTAGAAAGACCTGGATAGTTATTAGGAATTCCAGTGCCCGTATCATTCTGCAGACCCTTTCTAGGGAAGAAATGCTCATCAGTAGTTTAAAGTTCCCAGGTGGTCAAAACTTACTGCCAAGATTGAGAAATACTGTATGGAAGCTGTGTGGCATTTAAGTAGCTGGAAATCAACCTCAGTGCAGCACTGGATGCCAGGAAATGTGGGCCAAGGTGAATTGGCAGCTAAGGGGCTCTGAAAATAAAGGATTCAAAATGAAGGTACTTTTTTAAAGAGCCTAGTGACTGGACAAATTTCTAAGCTCTGTAAGAAGATGGTGGGGTCTTAAACATCACTTCCCAAGAGAAACAGTTAGTATGTACAAGGGCCCTCCTCCAATACAAAGTGCCAATATTATGGTCCAAGTCCTCCCAATTGAGTTTCAATTCACTAGAATAAGCTAGCATCCAAGACTAAAAACAAGATTTTCTTCATCCACCTTCACTTACTGAAATGCCACTCAATTTCTGCTATGGTCCTTGACAGCACTAAGTGTTGGATTTTAGAAATATAATTATGACTGGGATAACTACTCTTGGGATAGGAACGAATGTTTTCTGAAAGTTGTAACAGTGAAGACAATGTGTCTCTTGAAAAAATCCTTCTGAGCTGCTTAAAAAGTGAGACAAATTACAGATTTGTGGTCAACACAACAGAACTTAAGAACCATATGCAATTAGCAAAGAACAAGACTTGTATGCAACTACCACTCTACAATTAGAGTATTCATTTTGATTTAAATTCTTTAAATTTTAAATCTCAAGGGTTGGATAATTTGGCTTCAAACTTAAATTCCTTTCACTCCAACTCGCAAAAAAATTAATTGGAAGACTAATTTCTCCTCATGAAGTTTATAGCTGTAGGTATTTGTTTGGTTATAATGTGACACATTGATCTATTGTTGGTATTTTATTTTTGCGTTACTTTCTGGAATTTGTTTTTTTCTTGTCACGAAGCCTCTGATAGGCTAGTTGGGCAAAGCTAAAGATAATTTGGAATGGAAAATAGTAAATTTTAGGTTTTTAGCCTTCTTGGGAGTCTGGAGGTTGATTTAGTGACTTCACAATTCTGACCTATTTTAAAACCTCCTGGGGCAAAATTTTATCATCCAACAGTTGCTCCAGGAGGATATTTAACAGAGCAGTACTTTGTCTTGAGAACTTAGACTCATGAAGATATTAATTTCTATATCCTGCTATTAGTTTGTTTTCTTCTCCTGAGTCAGAATCATTCTTTGATGACCAAGTATTTAATGCTTAAATCAGGAGATTAAAAGCATAAAAATCTGCTGACCAGTTATTGGAACCCTCAAAGTGTCTATCCATTCATTTAGTTCCCCTGGCAATGGCAATTCTCTCACCCTATCACTTGCAGCTCTCTGCCTGGCTGTGAAGGTTCTTGCCTTCACATGGAAAGTCTGTGTGTCCCAGCCTGTCTCTTCCCTCCCTACATGTGGAGGATAGCCTTCTTCAGTCCAGTGATGCTCGGACTGAGACTTAGTGGGAAAATCTGTTAAAATCCTGGTGTAGAATTTCAAAGACAGCTTGCTCACATATGCAATTTGTATTTACCAATATCAGCTTAATAATGTTGTTATCTTGATTTTGTATACCTCGCTCATTTTGCTATTTCTCAATTGCTTCATAACTACATAGAAGTGTTCTAGTAAGTGGTGATGTAAAATGCCCCCAAAAGTTAGAATCTATGAAACTCATTGCCTTATCATTAAATCAAGTTTTTCTTATATTGTGATCTTATGGAGGTATATGACAGCATTGGCATATTTGGATGCCTAAGGTATTATAAGTACTATGCATAAAAATATTTAAAGTTGACACCAGGGGAATGATGGCAGCTGAGTCTCACAGGACAACATGATGAAGTTTCCAACTGCATGGCAAGTCTTCCACCAATGATTTTCTTTATGGTTTAACCAAAGTTGAAAACTAATGTGTTGTAAAGTAAACATATAAATTTATTAATTTTTAGGGAAATGCAACTACACTGTAAATTCTACTTTTACCAAGATAAATCAGCAGGGATCAGATTTACCCTGTTTTCTGAAATAACCAAACAACAAAGATTTGAGGAAGAGAGAGATTACAAAGGAGTATGAGAAAATGGGAGCGGTTATTTAATGTATTCATAATTCTGTCCTGATTACAATGAGAGTTTCAAGGATGTATGCACATATCAAAATTTAGCAAATAATGTGTTTTATATGGACACTATCATATATCAATTATAACAAACTATTCATTCATAGATACAGACACAATGTCACAATATTGAAAAGAATGTCAGAATATAGCTACTGTTGGTTCAAATGTAGAAAAACCAGAACGGTCATACACTAATGATGGGGGTATAATCTGATAGTGTCAGTGGGTAAAACTGGCTAAGTGTATTCCACTCCAGTATATTCTCCAATATAAATCATATAAATATTTTACCAAAAGGCATGTTTGAAAGTGTTTATTGCAGCACTATTCATATTATTTCTTAATTTAAATTAAATTGTGATACATTTCCGTAAAAGAATATCATACAATGAGATTTAGTGAGCTATAACTGTATACCTAATGCTTGAGAACCTCACAAGCATATTGTTTGTTTTTAACAGAGAATGAGAGAGAGAGAGAGAAAGAGTCAATTTCATTTATTTTTTTTTTCATTTGGATTTTGTTTTTCCTCTTCTTAGTTGTATACATAGTACTGGGGATCAAACCTGGGCCCTTACACATGGCAGGCAAGCACTGTACCACAGAGCCACCCCTCCAGCTCTTTTTTTTTATCTCCACATTTTTATTGGTGCATTATAGCTGTTCATACTGATGGGATTTGTTGTTACATATTCATACATACACACAATATAATTTGACCATTATCACTGCCAAAATTTCCCCCTCCCTCCCAGACTTCCTTCCCTTGGTTCCTTTGCTCTACTGATCTCCCATTGATTTTTAGAAGATCCACCTCCACCTTTGTTTTCCTTTTTCCTCTGTAGTTTATGCATAAGAGAGAAAACACAGGATGCTTACCTTCTCAGTTTGACTTATTTTTATTACATGATGGTCTCTAGTTCCATCAATTTTCTGGCAAATAACGTGATTTCATTTTTTGTTATGGTTGAATAAAACTCCATTGTGTCTATATGTCATGTTTTCCTTATCCATTCGTCTGTTGATGGTGACACCTATGCATATTGTTGAGCGCAAGGAGCCACACTTAGAATGACACACAGTACACAGATTTGTAAAGTATTAAACTGAGTAAAACTAAACTGTAATTTTACTGGTTAAGATTATAATTACTCTTGGGTGGGGAGGGACTAGATGTGAGCAATTTGACAGCTTCTAAATTGTTCTTTCTTGATCACTGAGAATTATATAGATGTGCTGTTCACTTTGTGAAAGTTTATCAAGCTCTTTGCTTGTATACACACACACACACACACACACACACACACACACATACATACAATACTTCAAAAATGTTAAAAATAAGAATAATAGTTTACCTTGAAAACTACAGTCAAACTAGTGGGCACAAAAGTCTCTCATTTCTCAAGGGACAGCAAATTTTCAAAAGGGTCTGTCGTTTTCAAATGCTGTAACTTGATTATACTAGTTTAAGTCTAGGAGAGAAGACAGGTGACTGTGCTCTGGATTTTCCCAGGGATGTGAGCAGAGAGGGACTTTATTCAGCATGTGTAACAGATCAGGGGCAGGAATGAGGAGGTGGACAGTGTGTTCAGTTCTTCATTTGTAATGGGGAAGCCCTGTGTTTATAGTTCTTCAGCTGCCATAGAGAACAACATTAGGAAGAGAAGGATATCAGAAAACACTTTTGAAATTGCCTGACATCGTAGATCAAGCAGCAATATGTTACTGGAAGTTGTATAAAGCATGAGGTTCTGACACTACTACTTTAAATTATAGATAAAGACTGATTTATCATAAATAGGAAAGGTGGTCTGAGCATTTTTCTTTACCCTGACATGAACATGAGCTGGAAGACCAGAGCACAGTCGCCACTTCTTCCCCTGATTAGGCTCCCTCAGTGCCCTCAGGAGTTCATATTTCACTCTGCTGTGTATTTGAAGATATACCTTTAACTGCAAGCCTTTACATCACCTGATATTAAAGCTAAGAAAAACTGATGTTTTTTTTAAAACATGATTAAAAATATAAAGCATGCAAAAGCAACAGGCATCACAAGAGGAATCCGTATGCAATGTTACTAGGTTTCAACAACTATCACATCCAAGCCACTCTTGGTGCATCAGTGGCAAAGCACAGACTAATTTTTAAAACACTCTAAAATTCTTGTCATTGAATTGTATCTTACCATGTATCTCTAAAGAGTATGTTATTAAATTTTATTTATCATATTATAATTATTCACATCTTACAATTTGGAACATTTGCAATAGGTAAAAATGTACAGATATTAAGGGCATACAATAAGTTTTGACAAAAAAGTATACACCTGTCAGCCAATACCCCAGTCAAGATAAGAGAGCCACAGTATTATCATAGAAAGTTCTCTCAAACACTACCAGAAATAGTATTGTTTTCTGTCCTCGTAAATTAATTTTGACCAACCTTAAAATTCAGATATAGACATAAAGTATGTTCTCTTTCATCTTTACTGTTTTTTTTTTCAGCCCAAATCTTTCTTTTCCTTCTGGTGACCCTACTACAGTTTGTCCATTTGAGACAATCCCACTAGTCACTTACATACTTTTGCTCTTTTTAATAAGCATTTTACTCTATTCTTTATTTCAGATCATTTTTACTGACTTGTCTTTAAATCCATTGAATCTTTATTTTGCAGTGTTTATTCTGATGTTAAATTAATCCAAAGCATTTTAAAGTTTCAGTTATTATACTTTTTATATCTAGGCTTTCTCTTCTCATTTTGCAGTTTCCATTCCTTCATTCTTTGCACCTCTTCTTGTAAATTCTTCAATAGATTCATAATAATTAGTTTAAAATCATTTTCTGCTGCTTTCAGCATCTGGGCCATCTACAGGTTATTTTACATGAAAATTATTTTAGGGGTGCGAGTTCTATTTACTTGCTTTTTTGCATGTTTGGTGATTTTTTTTATTGAATAATGGATATAGATCTTAGAAGAGATTGAAGAATGTAGCCATTTAAAAAAAATTATGATGCCCTGAGAGTGGAACTGCTAACATCTATTTGCTGAAGTAAAAAGGTGGCATCTTGAGTCTGCGAATGAGTCATAGTTCTAAGAAAATGCAACCCAACCACCCTCCCGTTATGCTATGGGGGCTTTCACTATCATGACTTCCCCAACACAATTGAGGGGCTAGTTATATTAAACGGTATTAAGGCTGAAGCCAAGAAATGACAGGCTGACTCTAAGGGATTTGGTTTAGTCATTGCAGCCAGAGAGTGTACATAATTGCCCCAGAATCTTCCTGATTTCCAATCTCATTTTTACTTTTTTTCCCTAAAAAAAATTGAAGGAAAGGAGAGGAAACTTTATTTTATGATGCAGATTATTATTGTGTTTGAAAATTACCCAGTTTCCAGTCCATCCCCCGTGTTCCTGCCACTGCCTTCTCAACCTCACAGTTCCAGCTCTTTCTAGACCTTCTCCCTCCTCTGTCTTCACCTGTAAAAAAAAAAAAAAAAAAAGGAAAATACTGGTGGTCCACACCAAATGTTTAAGTGTTCAGGTGTAGATATTCGAAAAGGAGTCAGACCTAAAAACAGCTGAGCAAAACCTTTTTTCTGGGAACAGTGGCTCTCAAACCAGGTCCACCTCCAGTCAGAGTGAGGACCGGCAGGGGAAGTGGCAGAGGCCGGCTGGGCATCGACTTTATAGTCTGGGGTGGGAGCACTGGGGCTTGTCTGCCAGCGTCTGATTGGTTGTTCTTTCCCTCAGGGGCTGCCTGAGTCCCTGCCCCAAACCAGCCGTCTGGAATCTACCTAAAGCACCTACACTCAATTTTTGTCCCAGAAGCTGGTACAGCTTGCTGCACAGCAATGCAAAACTCTATTTTCTACAATTAGTTCATCAAGACCTTCTGCCACTCATAATTTTTTATAATAATCTCATAAATATGTACGATGCTTATGTTACCCATATTTGTCTTACTGTTACTATGAGTGAAGGTCTTCCATGTCATCTCACTATATTATTCTCTGAGGATGTATTTTAGTGCTAGAAGGAAAAATTAACCTTGTGGATTCAATAGGATATGATATGAAGATTTGTCAAGCCTTTTTTTTTTTAATCACCTTACAGAGGGATTCTTAACCTCAGCACTATTCCATTCCATTGATATTTTGAACCAGATATTTTTTCCTTGGTAATGTTATGGAGAAGGGAGAGGGTCTTATGGCAGGATGTTTAGTAGCCTCTCTGACTTCCTCTCAGCAGAGGTCAGGAGCAATCCCTCTCTACCACTGTGACAACCCAAAATACCTCCAGACATTGGCATGAGCAATTTTGGTATATAAATGCCCAGTTTCTTTTCCAGGAAGCTGTATTTATTTTATTTATAAGGTTCATGACTTTGCTAGTAAAAAAAAAAAAAAAGGAGTTTTAGCTTATTTTAAAGTCTGGTTTTAATTTTAAATGGGTTACACCCTTTTTTCCTAAAGAAAACAAATTTAAAAATTTTATCAAAGACAGTTCTAACTTTAAGCAGTCATTTAAATGAAATCTTCACACCAGGCCACAGGATCAAAATAGAAAACATTGCAGTGTTTCCACCCAAACAAATACCCAAGTGTCCTGAGAGTCCCCTAGGAAGTCTGCACCACCTGGCAAGGAAGCAGGCTGAGGTCATACCACTCAGCATATGCACAGAAGCCTGTAGTCACAAGGACAGTCCCAATGACCAGAATGAGAAAAGCCTGGGCCAAAGGTGTCCCAAATGTCCTTCTTGTCCCTGGCACAAAAATTTGTTTTTAAATGCCAGAACTCATGGAGGATGGATTCCTTTAGTTTGGAATCCATCTGCCACCCTTTACTATTTCCAATTTTTTATTATAAGGACAGATTTATATTGTAGCATTATCTGTTTTCAGTCCAACATTGGGCTAAGCAATCTGGTGTGAAAACAAGGTCACCCCAGAGTAGTGCTAGTAGCAGCTTTCATTTATGGCAGGATTAAAAAAATAAAAGCACTGATTTTGCAACTTCAGTATGGAGAAGTTTAAGTTAAATGCTGAAGGTACGTGAGAATGGTCATATTTGTTGCTGCTTTCTGAAAACAAAATTCATGATAAAGAGAACAAATATCATGCTTTAGAAGCTTCTATGTGGGTGTTAAGATACTAGGGGATATTTTCTTCATTGTTAACTTTTATTTTTGTACTAATTTACTATCTTTTTCTTTTACTGCTATAAGTGTACTTGGGGCTTCTTCTCTGAGTCAATCAAGCTCTAGTCACTACAAAAAGTAAACTCCTAATATCCAATCACTATCAATGGTTGATTCTTGTCAATAAGTGTTCAGATGTTTCAGCCTGAAGAAGTACTGCAAAAGTAATTCCAACCATGAAATTGGTTTCAGTTGGAGTAAAAAAAAAAAAAAACCAAAAAAACAAAAAAAACTTTTAAAGTCTAAAATTTAAAGTGACATTGAGAAAAGAGTGCACTTTCATGTGATTTCCTATATCTGGCATGGGGAGAAGAACGTTTTTATGCTTACTTCTAGTGTATACCTTAGTTGAAAATATAAGATGTGACACTGAGAATTGACTGACTCAGAAAATTAAAATGTTTGGAGAGCATTTGATTCAGTGGTAATAGCAATGTTTTTAGCTGTAGATTATGTCATTGTGATTCTAGCATATGTGTCTAGTATAAGGCTAAAGGACTGTAGAATTTAGAAGTCTGTGGCATCCCGAGGAACACACAGAATTCCACAACCAAGCTTATTCAATAAGAGCAAATATTTTACTGTATCCTCTTTTATTAAAAATAAACTCTATAATTCATCTAAAGACAATCCAATTCTATACTAGATCTCTTCTTGCCTATTTAAAGACATCATGCCAACAATCCCTATTCCCACCACATTATCGGTTTTCTCTCTTTTACTGAGCAATTTCCATCAGCATATAATCCTGTTATACTTTAGTTCATATTAAAATAAATAAAGTAACTTCAAAATCTTTTTGATCCAATTTGTCAGTTAGGTACCAGTTAATCTCCCTGTGTGCTTTTTTGCAGAAAAAAATCCAGGAAAGCATCATCTATAATCACTCTCTCCAATTTCTCTCCTTTTATGTCCTCCTAAATCTTTGCAAATTAGAATTTTGTCTCCACTACCGTATAGACACTGCATTGAAATTGCTGTTGTAAGGCTCAATAGTGGCCTCCAGCATTCAAGACTAAGGCCTCTTCTTACCTGACCTATCAGCAGAATTTGTCACAGAAGATCATGTTCACCTTAATGTGTATCACTTTATCTCCAAGATAGCATACTCTTTCTGTTTTCATCGAAAGTCGCTGGTCACTTAGACTTAGTGTCTGAGGTAGATGACATTAAGAGTCTCAATCAGGGGCTGGAGCGATGGCTCGGTGGTTGAGGTGCTTGCCCAGCAGGTGCGAGTATACGGTTAGTTCAAACCCCAGTACCCATGTACACAACTAAGTGTCAGGGCAACGAAAGCCATGTGAAAAGCTCAATAAAAATTGATTTTCTCTCTCTCTCCTCTCTCTCACTGTCCTTCTCTCTTAAAAAAAAAAGTCTCAATCATTTGTCTTTCCTGCTCCTCCTATACCTGTAGGCATAGTCTATTTTCCAATTGTACAAGTTTGGGTTAAATTGTTTGACTTGCTCTGGCCAATTGGGTCCTTAGCATATGTTTCATAAACACAGGCTTAAAAAGCCATTGCGTGAGGAAGACAAGCCTGGGCTTGCCTGTTGATTTCGGAGGATGCCTGGTATGTAGAGTAGAGCTGCTGCAAATAAAATGCCCCTTCCTAGCCCCAGCTAAAAGAAAGCATCCAGCTAGTCTTCAGATACACGTGAGGCCAATCAAAATCAGCTGAGCACAGCCGAGAGCAGCTATACCTCAGCACACTCAGTCTCATGGGCATATACTAGAGTTCATAGACATCCCACAGTTTAATGTTAATATCTGTTATTAACACCTTCATCATTCTCTTACGTCTAGACCATCAACAAAACAATCAATTGACTCTAATACATAGCATTTGCTTATATCTAATAACTGTGGTGTAAATGCTACCATTATGACCACTGGAAAATATTCCTGACCTAGCTAGTTTTGAGCTACCAAGACACCATTATAAGATGCTGGGAAGAAATACACAGTAGCACACCACTAAATAGTATTTCTCCCAGAAAGACAAAGTAGATATGCCCATAGATCCTATGAAAATGTAGTAAAATAATGAGAACATGGTGTGTTTGAATATTTATTACTTTTGTTCTGAGTGTAATTTATTCCAACGTTCTGTTCATGCAGTTTACTTTTTTATTTATATATATAGTTCACCATCATAAATAAATATATGTAGGTATATACATTTTTTAAAATTTTATTGAGGAGTTGGACTGTAGCAGCAGCTCAGTGGTTTCGTTGCTTGCCTGGCATGTGCCAGGACATGGGTTCAAACCCCAGCACCAAGTACACAATGAAGTGTATGAGCAATGAGAGCCACATGAAAAATTTTAAAAAATTGATTCTTTTTCTCTCTCTCTCTCACTCACTGTCTCTCTCTGAACAAAAAATTATTGAGTTTAGGTTTTGAACAATCATAGATGCATATGCATATTACATATGTAGTAACAATATGTTATGACCCTAATCCTAATCCAGAATCACCTCCACATCACCCACACCCATCTCTTGACACATCTATACTCCCCCCCATAACAGATGTCTTTATATATAATCATATATTTATATATATACATGATTATGCATTTTCCAGAATTAAATGACTGCATAAGTAATATTGGGCTTCTCAGGGGAGTGAAGAGTAAGCTACATTATTTTTTCCCCCTAGATCCCTTTCTATTATTCCTCCTTCTACCCTCCTTCCCTCTTCTTCCTTCCTCACCCCAACATATCTATGGTTCCCTTAGATTACGTGTGGCTTCGACTTTGGTGGGTCTAGTACATGAGCTTTATCTTTCACCCAAGCCTGGGTTTTGCTCCAGCCTCAACAAATGGGGGAAAACATTTGACCCAAATTTCTGGATTTGGCTGATTTCACTCCGCATAATTTCTTTGAAGTGATGGTTATTTTGAACAAACTGACTCTCAACTTTCCTAAAAATTAGTGATTGGCTCTGTTTATCCAGTATGAACCAAATTCAGCACAGTTTTACAAGTACATTCATGCCATCCTACCCTGAAGACACACTCCAGGTACCCTTAATAGGAGGAGAAGTAAAAAAAAAAAAATCTGTTGCTTCCAAATCCCCTTTCAAAAGCTTTCTCTTTCAGGACTCTCAAAGGAGCAAAACAAAATTGGAAAGATTTTAGATATTCTGGAATTCAGTAAGCTAGAAATGTTTAGGATTTAAAAAAACATTTAATTTTAGCTTTTCATTTTGAGGCTGATGTCAATGGCTCTAGGCTTTCAAAGCCCTTCAGTGTGTCACACGTTTGAGAATCTACATGGGTCAGAGGGTTTATTTTCTCTTTCCTCTGGTCTCCCAGAAGCACTACTTCATTTAAGAAACAATACAGAGGTGGGTCACTAATTTGCTTTAACGACTCAACATTTTCCAGAGTTGTCTGCGTGCATTTTTAAATCAATGCTACTCTTTTTATTTCTTTTCGATTTGCTAAAGAAAAACAGGATTAAAATGTTCAAATGAAAGAGTCTTTGGCATGGCTTCCCAAGAGAGTGCCTCTCAGATGTGATAATAGTGGCATAATAAAAGGCTTCTTTTTGTCTCCATTATTTCAGGGTTCAGGTCTCCATTTTCTCTTCTGTAATATCAATGGAAATGACATAATAGAAGGATCTGCTATATCAGATGTTTTCATAGGCATTATATTGACCCTGACACTCCTTCACAGAACACACACTAAATGGAACCATTATGGTTATTCTCCAAATGGATTGTCAATGTAATTGCCATTGTACAAAGAGTGTTATGAACATTTACTGCTTCTCTGCTTTGACAGCAGATACTTTTTCAAACATGAATATCTCAGCAATTAAAATCACAAACATAATCATAGCAACAAAGGCCCTGTCTTCAACTCTCGTTTTTAAAAAATGATGCTGGTTCCCCCAATTGAAATGGGGGAAAAATGGTTCCACATTTTTGATTCAGTATTGACGTGAACTGAATAATGCAATTAATCAGAATCTTTAGTCATTTAATTATCTTTCATCCAAGTAAATCAGTTTATGCATCAGTTTATATTCATTGAATTAAATAATTCAAAATAAACTATTATCATAAAGAACAGTTCCATGGCACTTTCAGAGCAAATCAATCAGATTTGTATAGACTAATTGGAAAGAGATATACACAAATAGAAACACAGATATGTACCACACACCCCACTTTTCATTAAATTTAAGAAAAATCTCAGGTACTTTTATTTCCCTTACTACTTTGGTAGTAAATTGTGCCAAAAGAACAGCCTGACATATTTAGGCCAAATTTTAATAGAGTTAAAACTGTAGAAGTGCCAGGAATTTTTCAGCCTGATTTGAGTCAAAATAGCTGAATTATAAATTCTTCACAGATAGACTCTGAAAAGAGCCCAAGAGTTGATTCTCTTGAGCAAAGTGATGCTGCAGTGCCCTAATACATTCTGTGCTCAGAATCAATGGGATTGCTAGACTTTAGTCTAGACATTTATTGTTCACCAACTCTCAAACCATTGCAAGAGAAAAGAAAAGCAAAAAGCATCAGTGAAAGGGTAGGGGAAAGTGGGCAGTCAAAATTATGACATGCATACTGTTGGAAAACTAAAAAATCAATTTAGAAAGCCAATCAGGCTTTCAGAAGACTAAGGGTACAGAGACACCTATCTGGTCATGTCTGTGCAAGTGAAAAAAAAATTCAATTTTATCCAAAGGAAAGGGACATTCACTTAAAAGTATTCTTTTCAAATGCATAGATAGAGATCCATTAGGTTCCCTGAATGAGAGGAGTGTGCTGTCATTGGTATCGGGTTGAAGTTCATATCCTTTCTTGACTCTAGACTTATAGATTGGATAATGTCATTTAGCATCAAGAGTTAGATTCAACTTTGATTTGTGTTTTCTTAAATACTTTAAAGATATTTAATTTAATATATATAAGCAAAAATTTAGGGGGAGGGAGTCCAAGACAAGTCTATATTTGAGCTATGGAACTGTTCTCAAAAGTATTTAATTGTAATTTTCAACTAAGGAGCCAAAAGTATGATCAGCAAAAGAAGCCTAGATAATTGGTTCCCACATATGCACAATTTTATTTCCATATTATAAATAAATAATACTTTCTGCTTAGATTTGTTTTAGGGAAAATATTTGTATAATGTGGTTTTGAAAATCTTCACAATGTTGTCTAATTCCAAGCCCAGATGTTTCTACTAAATTATTAAATTATATAAAGTTTAAAATTTTTCCATTAGGATAATATGAATCTAAGAAACTGTTCTAAATTATTTTCCAAAGTCAAACCTGGACTAAATTCTGCATTTCTTCCTGCTAAAATTTTTCTCAACCATAGCCTGTTTCCAAGCTTCTGTGGAAATAATATGTAGGAAAGATCTTGCAGCAAATCTCCTCTGGCCCCTTACTGCTCCCCTTCCCAACAAGGATTCCATCCAGGGGTCTGTGTGAAAGTCATGCAACACATGGTCTCATTAATCAGTTGTTGCTAATCTCACTTCATCTCCTCTATTCCCATATGGGCAGGGCACTTTGAGGATGGCTACACTGTCAGAGGTGCATACTTTCAAAGTAATGTGACAAAACACACAACCCAGTATTTTATAAGCAGCAGTTTGGATTGGAATCCCAGCGCTGATACATACCAGCCTTACCACCTTCTGCCAACACTTGGTACACTCTGCTTTATTTCCTTATCTATAAAATACAAATGATAACTACCCAACTCGCAGGATTGTTATACACCAAAGCATAATTATGTAGTATGTAGCAATTATTTAGTAAATGTTATCTATTATGTATATGTAATTCAATAATAATCAAAGCTATTAGTATTGATGCAAATGAAATTATTTCAAACTTACTATTTAGATCACCCAAGAAACACTTTTACTAGTTAGTTTATCATTGAGAAAGGCAAAACAAATAAAAGTCACAGAATTTACAAGTATAGTCCACTGTAAAGAGAAGAGCTGAACAAATTACAGGCTAACACTTTTTTGATCAAACTTCCCTGCAGCCTATGCCAGACCAATTATATGAGTCTTTAGGTCATATGGTTAAAATATGTAAAGCACTTAGGAGTTGTCACTGTTATGTCAAGTTGCAGATAAGGTTCATCTGACTCTCTGAGTAAGCCTCAAATTCTGGACCTACCCGCAGTGCTTCCAATGTTGCCTGCATAGGGGACAGACCTGGGAGGAGTGGGAAGAAAAATGCAAATTCCTAGCCCTTAGCATAGAGATGCAGATTTGGCAATTTTAAAGGAGAGACAGGAATCTCTTTTAAAACCAAACAAATAACCTCCACAGTGATTTTCATAAGTAGACAAACTTAAAAATCAGGGGCCTGATGCCAAAAACTTCTTTAATGAGAATGGCAGAGGTGGTAGCCATTATAGACTAGAAAGATATGGGAAGAAGAAAAAAAAAATTCAGAGGTTGACTATTGGTTTGACTTTCATCATTTTTAATGGATCTTTCCTCCAAAACAATTCTGAAGCAGATTTATAATAGGTATGAATAGAACAATCACTCTGGTTGATTTCATAGTGGATGGGTCCCCAAGGAACATCAGAGGTTCATTAATGTAATTTGGAAATCTTCATTTTAAAGATGAGGAAATTAAGGCCCACAAAGTCACTTTTTAAATTTAACAGTTAACTGCCTTCTGAACCATGTTTAGAATTTTTTTTAAACCACACAATACAGCTTGCTTTTGAAACTCAGAAGTAGTCTACTAACACCTAGACAATTAAAAAATAAGAGTCAACTGAATCCACTATGCACGATGGTGAAGCAAAAGTCAAAGAGTCATTGCATTTAATGTGTTTCTCTTATTATTTCTCCCTTTTTCTCTCTTTATCCTCTCTTTAAAAAACTTTTCCCTTTTCATTGCTTTATATAATACAGCTTTAACACATATTTAATGCATAAAGTAAACATGAAACAGCAAGGGCTGGGGATGTACTGCAGGGTAGAGCACTTGTCTAGCATGTCCAAGGCCCTGCATTCAATCCCCAAGTAACCCTTTGTCCCCCATATACAAACACCAAGGAATGAATGGAGGATTTTCTAGTGAGAAATATAACTTAAACATTTCCTTCCTAACCTAGCACACTGTGGACTTATACAGTGCCATGGTTTGGAAATGGTTTGATTCTGTTCCCCGAGTGTTCATGAGTTAAAATTTAATCCTCATTGTGAGATGTTAAGACAGTGGAAATTTAAACTGAGTATGGCATTTAGAGGGAGGGCCTGTGGGAGGTGATTATGATTAGATATGACCATTAGGGTAGAGCCTGAATGATTGTATCCTGATAGTTTTGTTAGAATAAGGGAATCAAAAGAGATGCACACATATAGGCACACCCCCTGTCTCTTGTGTGATGGTCCACATTGCCCTGGAACTCTGCCAGCAAAAGACCATCACCAAATGTGGACCCTCCACCTTGGACCAGAATTATGAGCCCAAATAAGCCTCTTTTTGTTAAAACTTATCCATTCTGTGATGTTGTGATATTAGCAATAGAAAATCCATGAATGGGCACAACAGTGAAATCTACCTCTAAGGCAAACAAAGATCTGTGGTAGGCACTATCACATTAAAACAATGATCAGATAAGTACCATAAAGGATCACATTAAAATGTGCAAAGAGGCAATGCACAGAGAAAAGAGTAGGTTAATATTAGAAGACAGAGAGGGTTTATGGAGCAGAGTCTTGGCTAGCAGAGATTATATTTTCAATGGTCACTTAAAAATCTCACTTGTTCTTTGTAAAAGTAAAGACCTCAAAAAAGATTAGGAGATAGAAAATATCAGAATCAGCAATCCCAGAAACTCAGCTGTATATCCCCAGATGAGAAAATATGCCCAAGAGGAACATAAACCCCAGGAAAGAAGTAAGTCTATGAGCAGGAAACAGAAATGAGAACACGTAGTATATTGAGTCATATAAAATAATGACTTAAAACTAGATTTAAGGGGGCTGTAGAAAAATCCTTAAAGCTAAGAGTCCAGTATATGACTGCCATTAAAAACGAAGTGGCAACAAAAGCAGATACTGGGATAGAATATGTCAACTCAAAGAAAGGAAACACAAAAACAAATCACACCAGGCGACGTCCTTTAAGGTATTTTATTTTACTTTTTGCTGCACTGGACTTGCCTAACGTACTTGAAGTGCTTAAAGATGGGAAGAACTGAAAAGCAGTTGGTTGATGTGAACAAGCAACACTAGGGCTCGGCCAGCAAAGCACATATTTGAGAAATCACTTCCAACAGTTCTGATCTCATTTGGTTATTGAAAGATAGAGAGATGATAGATGGATAGATAGACAGACTGAGAGAAAGACCAGGATCAAATCTAAGTGCTGAGGCAGGTTCAGTGGGGCATAAAGAAAACAGATATACTTGTAGGATATAAAGCTTGCTTTTCCAGGAAATAAAACAAATCATGATGAATCCCCACATGAATTCATCCTGTGATTCAGACATTTCCCCTGAAAATGAGTCCTGAACCTCATTTTTAAACACAAGGCCGACACTGATCAGGATTCATCATTATACGCTATGCAAGTAATTCATGCCTTTATTTAAATAATGCAAAATCACTTTTAGAATAATCTTATTTTAAAAATTATGATACTTTTAAAATAAGAATGTCTACCTAAGACTACCAAGTCCTTTCTTCTTATAAAACCTTCTTACAAAGATATAGATGTATATAAATAAACTCATAAGCTCCCTTTGTGGTTTTCCCAAAATAGGATTACTAAATATATGAGACTATGTACTATTGATTAGATAAGATCATTAGCACACATTATTAATATAATATATATTTGAGGAAAACAAGTTACTAATGGACGTATATTACATATATATATAACATACAATACATGTAATAACATGTGCATGCACAGCACATTATATACATTTTTATGAATAATATACTGGGTACACTTTTTTAAGGAAAGAGGACAGTGAGAGTGAGAGAGAGAGAGAGAGAATCAATTTTATTTAGTTTTTCACGTGGCTTTCATTGCTCTGACACTTTGTTGTGTATGTGGTGCTGGGGTTCAAACCCATGTCCTTGTGCATGCCAGGCAAGCATCACAACCACTGAGACACAGCTCAAGCCCCTGGGTACACATATGTTATGTGGACATTCACTTACACACATTTATATATGCAGATTTATTAGTGAGCCATTTGCTTTTTTCACTAAACAGTGGAACAACACTCTTTTCTTCTCCTCTGACTTGGCAAACTCCCTCTTTGCATTGTTTTCCCACTTTCACTCTTATTTGTCAAGTCATATTTCAAAATTTGACTCATACATTTCACACATAAGTATAACCTGAAGCAGCTTTAATATGCTATAATTTTCTATGTTTCATTCATATATATTTATAAGGATATATAGATATATATGAAAAAAGTTTTGGATCCTCCTAAGCAAATAAAGCATTTCTATTGTTCCTTCATAATACCTCCCGTATAACTCTTACAAACTTTCGATGTTCCAATAAATCTTTGTTTACAAAATCAGGCAGTAAGTTGAATTTGACCCATGAGCAATTTGTCAATCACTGGTATAAATTCCTTGACTTTTTGTTTTCTGTTTTTATACTTTTACTGTTGTTCATGTGACTTTCCCCTGCGTGTGTTAATTTTTATAGTGAATTTATTATTTGCCAGAATTTAACCCCTGGAATAGTAATAATCATAAGCTTTCTTCTAGAGAATATTTTTCATTTGAGTCCACTGAGAACCAAGGGAACCACCAACCTAGAATTACTCTAATTTGATGTCTCAGCTCTGAAATTTCCAAGCTGCATAGACAGTATAAATTAAGCATCAAGACTAGCTTGGAAATAAATCACAATCACAAATTCTGTAGGAGAGTATTTTTGCTATTAGTTATTTTTCCATCCAGAACTCTGACAGAAATTGATAGATTTCCGTGCACTCTTTGTTTGCTGACATTTTTTTTCTAACCCATATTTCAGAATTCTCAGCTTTTAGCAGTTCAAGGAAATGTGTGGCTCTCAAATTCCAGTTTTCCACTCAGCATGTTTCTAAATTCCCATCTTTGAATTCCCTTGTGTTTAAGAATTTCCAAACTTTAGGTTCCTAAAATTCCAAGGCAGAATTTGCATCTGCACTTGCTTCCAGGCTTTGGCTCATTGCTCTCTTTTATGTATACCTTGAGAATTTCTATTATTTTTCAAAAACTGAGAAATATATCTATGATTGTTGTAATTTAATCACAGCCTTGTGCATCTGGATTATCCCATCCACTGTTTTGCTTGTTTTCAGCTCTTTGCTACATTTGAAACTTTGGTGCCCACTGACATGCCACCCTGAGCCATTGCCAGACTTGAAGACTTGGTCGGGTTGTTTCTATTTGGATCATATACTGCAGGCAGACTCTGGTTTTATTTGCTCAGACAAGTCACTAGTCATCTGTCCATTTCTACCTTCAAAACATCTTTGACATTTTTCTTCTCTCGTTCATTCTCTCATTTTCCTTTTAACACTGTGGGTTTAAAATATTTGTTTTTGAAGTTGATCGTTACAACTTTGGTAAAATTGGAGAAAGTTAATATGATTAGAGAAAGTTTAAATTGAGAAGTTTAGAGTTAATCATCATGGTTTAATCTGTCACATTTACCTGGAAATCTTCGTTAATTTAATTGAGCTCACTTCTGATAACTACCATTTATTGAGCTGCTACTACTATTCAGAGGCTTTACCTATGTAATTAAATAACAACCCTGTGAGTTAGGTATTTTGCAGTAGTCAGTAGTGGTGCTTCAGAATGTTCAAACTCTTCTCTTTGGGGTATATGGTGTGAATGCACCCTCCTAGCCTCTTTGAGTTCTGGCATAGCAATGTGACTTGCTTCACTGATGAAAAGTGACTAATGTGTCACTTCTGGGTGCAATTTGTGAGGTCTAGTGCAAAACATGCATGACTTTTGCCCTTTTCTATGGTTCTATTGAGGCACCTATCATGTTGCAAGGTCCATAAGCCTGAGTCTTTAATGAATTACAGCAGGTAGAACACTGATCAACCCAGGTTGAACAGCACTATAAGCAAGAAATAAATACTGTGTGTAAAGTCACTGATATTTTGGGGGAGTTGTTATAGTAACATATCTGCCCCATCTTGAATAACATAATGTCCATTGACAGATAAGGAAGAAAAAAAATTGCTAATATCCACAGTTAGGACTATAATTCAAGCCCAAGTTTATTTTACAAAAAATGTTATCTTATTTTTACTAAATACCATGCTGCTTTGCAAGTTGAGAAGTTTCTCCATCTTCTGAATGTCTGAAGTTAATAGACACGTTTGAGCCAATGACAGTAGCATAACTGTGAATTCCAGAGCTATCTCTTAGAAATGAGGATTTGTACTACATGATATTTTATTTTTGAGGAAGCTAGATGGTAAATATATACTAATTGCTGCCATCTATTTTTCCTCTGCATTATGATGCAGAGCAGAATTTCCCTGGTAGAAATTTTTCATCAGGTATAATGATGCTCAATTGAAGTGAAAAGTTTCAGAAACCCCACCAATCTAAACAATGCACTTAGGGTTTCTGATTATTCATGAGACCATCATAAATTTCAGTCTTATCTTATCACACAAGTGAAAGAGCTTCTATGACTACTTAAATATTCTGCTTTTTATCTGTTCTTTGGGGTTGCTGCTCATGGATATAGCTCTGCTCATCATCATAAACCATGTCTCTTCATTATCAACAATACTGGACCATGATATAGGTTGGCCCAGCCCTCGGGTAGTTCACCCTCTCAGTGGGACAATAAGACTGTTGTTAGGTCCCCATCTGACTTTGCATGGTCCAATTTCAACCCTGCATTCAAGCTGAGGTGCAGCTCTCATTTAAATGCTGGGCAAAATCTCATGGCCAGTAATATTTCTTTTCACTCCAATCCAAACTGTCTATAAGACCATCTGTTTCTGTATCAGGATCCAAGTCAGCTTCATAGATATATTTTTAAATTTGCTGTCCCTTTTTGAAAAATCTATCCTACATCCACATTTCTACACTCAACATGTTTCCAGTTTTGCAGAATTTTCTCATGAAAACTTATTCATACAAACTCATATATACTCACAATATCACATTTTTATTAAAACAAAAAGCACAGAAGAGATATTTTCCTCCCAGTGATCACAAAATGTAATAGAAGTGACTCTATTTTTACATAAGTTTTAAAATCACAGAAATTTTAACTCATATTTATTTCCAAGATCATACCTGGCAGAAGAAAACTCTCCATCTGGATTTTCACCCCCATTCTTCTAGATTCTAGTGCTACTGAGAATTCCCAACTTCTGTTCTCAGCAGGAATCCCCTTCCTCCTGCCCTTCCAACACACTCCTTTTTATGAAAATGTGCACATCTGGGAGGACAATCATATCAGTCATCACTTTCCCACCTGTGTCCTGGACAGGTCAAGTTAATTTCATTGTTTTGGTGTCCAAAACAGGAGTCTCTCTGGAGACCATAAAAACTGCAGACCTCAACTCTAGGGCTCTTTGCAAGCTTGTGGTATCTCAGTCACAGCCCAAAATAATCTTTATTTTTAGTAACCACATAGCTGCAAACTCTAGAGGGTTTCCTTGTTTAGAAAGTTTTTGTGCAGTTTGCAAGTTTGACTGATTTAAACCAACTTTTCACTGTCAGATAAGTAAATTAATTATAATCACGAAATGCTTCTTTTCCATACCCCTTTTTTATCCTGAAACAAGACAGAGTTCACTGTGTTTCTCTTAGTTTGAGAGGCAGGATCACTCAAGATAAAAATGTTGGGTCCCTTGTTAAAAACGTTTGAAGAAATTCAAGACAGTAGATAGGAGTGCATTACATGAACTGCAGGGCTTCCTTGCTACATATGGAACCCTTATGACTGCATGGGCTCAATACTTATGAAGACAACCCTGTTGAAGTCAATATTGCTTTTACAAAATACACTTCTCAAGGATATGTTTCAGGTGTGAGTTATATTCTTGAGGAAGTTTCTGAGTATTAATATGATAATTTTAACTCATAACATTGCCTGCAACTTCAAACAAGCAAATTTAGTGGAGCTTTCACTTCAAATAAGACACAAGAAGGCCCACCATTATCATCCCCAAATCCCAAGGACACATGGAAGTTTGGACTGATTCTGGAGCTGAGCACCAGCCACACAAATGTTCCCCATAACTAAGAAATATTTACAATCAAATTAATACTGAATTCTAAAGCAAGTATTCTACCTGCTGGAAATGCATTAGTATGAAAAATGATGACCAGAATCCAGGTCAATCTTAACATCAACTAATGCCTATTAGCACCATTTGGTAGCCAAATGCTGAGGAAGAGTGAGACAATGTCATTGTACTAAAGTAGTTTTAAAAGTTCTTTGAGGGGCTGGAGTGGTGGCTCAGCGGTTTTGGCGGTTGCTTGGTAAACACGAGGACGTGGGTTCAAACCCCAAAACCACATATACAACTAAGTGTTGGAGCAACTAAGGCCATGTGAAAAACTAAATAAAGTTGTTCCTCTTTCTCTGTCTCTCTCGCTGTCCCTCTCTCTTTAAAAAAAAAAAAAATTCTTTGAAAGAACATCAAAGACTCTTAGGAGATCCTTGAAAGAACATCAAAGACTCTTAGGGGATCCTTTTCTTATAGCATGGAGCAAAGCCACATGCCCTGCAACATAACTGAGAAAACCACTTGACCACAGTTTTATGACTGATTTCTTAACCAAAATTTTCACAGAAGTACAAAACGCCAAGTTTAAATTTACCGTTTAGGCAAGTAGAATGAAATTGACTGAGAATAAGTGTAATTCCTTTAGAAAAGTCATTAAAATAAAGCATCTAATGTAAAGCTGAAAGCTCATCTGAGCTGTCCAGTTCTCCACCCTCCATTCTCATTATTCTGTAGTTAAAAATTGTCTTTATTGTTCAAACAATGTTTTAGGATTTACTTGGTAAGTGACTGGGCTGATGGGTTGATGCATTTCTGAGCAAATTTTTTCTCCAGATAAATCTCAACCCTTTGAGCTCTATGTGAGATAGTAGGTAAATTACCTTCCAAAGTCAATCCTAAAAACAGCTATGAAGGTGTTTCTAGAAAACCTGAGACTGTTCAACAAGATATGTTAACAAGCAGCCTGTGACCGTGATGAGAATAGAATGCTTTCATTTCCCCATATCTTCACTTGTGAAAACTACCTGATGACAAAGTGACTTGCACACCCCCCTTGGTGGTTTACTTCTCTCCAGTGATTCCAGACCCCCAAACACTAAGCCAAGAAACTTTACAATTTGATCCTGAGGATGCTAGTGCCCACTTATAGATCTCCTCTGATCCATCAGCTACATTCTCAACAGAAACAACAGGTAAGATGCACAGATAATAATAGATAAATAACCAACCAAGGATCAGTATAACTTAGCAACACATTTAAAAAAAATTGAGGAAGACATTAAGAAAAAAAGTGTGCAAGGGCTGAAGCGGTGGCTCAGCGGTTTCGGTGCTTGCCTGGCAAGCACAAGGACCCGGGTTCAAACCCCAGCACCACGTACACAACTGAGTGTTGGAGCAACCAAAGCCATGTGAAAAATTAAATAAAGTTGTTTCTCTCTTTCTCTGTCTCTCTCACTGTCCCTCTCTCTTTAATAAAAAAAAAAAAAAGAATTTAATAAAAAAAAAAGTGTGCAAAATGGCCAATATCAGAATTTTATAATGGGTACTGTATTTTCAGAGATGCCCATGTTCTCCATATCATTTGTTTTTAGCTCTACATAAAAGCTTTCATATGCTCAATTAGGATCATCATATCGGGACTAGATCTGTGCTTCCTTTGGTAGACATGAATGCACTATACAATTTCTAAAATTTTATTCTTTTTATAAAATGTGAGAAACACACTCACCTGTCCAAACCCAGAGGATGTACAAAACAAGTGAGACTTTTCCTGATGGTCTTACAAGATTCGGTGTCTGTGCGACCTGACACAGCCAGAGCAGTTACAGTCTGCATTTTATCCCATGGTTATGTGCAAGGTTCCTCCCCTGGTTCCTCAGTGGCTAAATACTTTGGGTTGCACAATCTTCCTGAAGGATACCTAGGCTTCACTGTCTCCTATTGGGCAGGAAGGCCTTCTCGGGGTGAGTGCAAATTGGCATGAACTCAATTTATCTCCATTGTTCAGGCCAATTCCTTCACCCACTTGCTCTTCGTATGAACTTTGAATCTGCTACACACAGATATTAACTTCTGGTAACAGGTTTTCCTTCTTTTCCCTCTGGATGCTTTTCTTACATCCCCAATAATTTTATATCTAAAGTTAAATACTGTATTATGAAAATGGACCACTGGACTTTCTATTTCCTCACATAAAATATTTTCAAATATGCATTCATTTATTTTGTAGCACAAATTAGATAAAAGGATCAACTTTGCAGCATTCCTACCTTCAAGAAGTCTATCCAGGTATGGTGGTTCACACCTGTAATCCCAGTGATTTGGGAGGCTGAGGCAAAAGGATCACAAGTTCAAAAACAGCCTCTGCAAATTAGTAAGGCTCCAAGCAACTTAAGGAGAGCCTGTCTTAGAGAAGTTTAAGTTAAGAAGACATGAAAAAAAATCACTCATTACATTCATTAACATAAAAATGCTAAGTATTATATTTAAAGTGGGAATTTTAAGTACCTAAAGGAGTGTATCCCAGGGATTCAGTTCTCCCTTATATATCAAACAATAATTTCAGTTTCTTTCTTTTTTAGAAAAGTTGAAAGGGATGTCTTGTCTCAACAAAGGCATGCAAAGTTATATGAATATTCTGGAAAACAGACCATGGAAGGAGAAAATATTAACTTGATATAGGGTAGGTGAGAGGATGGCTAGGCAGAAAGGAGGCAAGTAATTTTTCCTAAAGGAAAATTTTGAACTGAACCCTGAAGATAGAAATTAGCAAATTCATTAAGTTATTGATGGGTTTCTCAGGTAGAGAAACAGATGAACAAATTTAGGCAAGACTTTTGACTTCCTGGTGTATTTGAGGAAATATACCTAATGCTCAGTGGTTCAAAAAGACTGCAGGTGGGTATGTAATTGGAGATAAGATGAGTAATATCTGCAGGTGCAAAATTCTGCATGGTACATTGGTATGATGAGGAGGAGTCAGTATAAGATTTAACCTGAGGAGTAAGAAAATTAGTTTGACATTTTAGAAAAAATATAATCCCATAGTATTAGATTGGAAGTGCAGAAATTCTACATAAGAGAAGACTTCTTGTTGATTCAATGAAGTTGCTGTATCTTCCAGGCAACCTCTTTATTTTGAAGGTTATTTTTAAGATGCTCATCCAAAGTTGTAGAACTAGACTACAACTCTCAACAGCTTCCTCCAGCTCATGCTTAAAAATCAAAAGAAGCCCGGTGGACAATTTGCTTTTCCTATGAGCAAGTATCTCCCTAGGAAAGAATCTCTAGGCACAGAGTAGAAGGTGCTCAGCTCTGCACCTAGGAACACACCATTACTTCTGTTTCTTGACTAGTCTATGAAAGAGAAGAAATGTGAATGGATGCATCTATGTTGATATTTACTGCTTCACCTTTGTATCTTCCAAGGCAAGAACAATGCCAAGGTTCAGTAATATGCAATTGTTTGGGACAGATACAGTGTTGAGCTGAAGAAATAAATCTGTGGATGAGAAGGGATGTACCAGTAATATAATATTTAAAAGCTTAATATTACTGAAAGAGACTGGATCTTCGATGTATGCTTAAATAAATGCACTTGAAAGAAATTCAGGTAATTTTTATCCAATTTCTTCACTTAGCAGTTAATCCCAAGAATGGTTAAAATATTAGTCCAAAGACACACAGCCAAAACAAAAAACAAAAAAAAAACAAAAAAAAAATTAAAGGAATGGATATTTGGGGGTGCTAGTCTACAATAAAGACCAACTATTCCAAACTTCCTTAAAGTTTGAACTGAAAATACATAGGAAGATAATTATCTTTAACTGAAACCTATTGATTATTTTTTCTTCTTAATTATGCTCTTAAAATACATCTATCTCATTGTTTTCTTAATTTAATA
>PVKS010018005.1:0-40911 GCA_004027875.1 Aplodontia rufa
GGCAAAATTGGCTAAAACCTGTAACCCACCCACCCCACCCCAACCCTCAGTTTCAAGTCTTCCTCCTTTTAACTTGTTCTTTTTTTTTTTTTTAAGAGAAAGAAGGACAGTGAGAGAGAGACAGAGAGAATCAATTTTATTCAGTTTTTCATGTGGCTTTCATTACTCCAACACTTTTTTGTGTACATGGTGCTGAGGTTTAAACCTGAATCCTTGCGCATGCCAGCAAGTACCATAACCACTTAGTTCACCGCTCCAGCCCCCTCTTAATTTGTTCTTTGATTATCAGATTCCACAGTTCTCCTTCCCATATATGGGTAGCCATGATTCCTGGGTTCTTTGAATTATAATATAAAGACAACGCAACTATTTCTTTTGAGTCTAGGCAGAACCAAGTGACACTTTAGACATGAGAAGGAAGAAAAAGCAACTTTTTTTCCTTCTTAGAAATGTTAAACCTAGGGCTGGAGCAGTGGCTCAGTGTACCACATACACAACTAAGTGTTGAAGAAATTAAGGCCAGATGGAAAAAAATAAAGTTGATTCTCTCTCTCTCTTTCTCTCTCCCTCTCTCTTTATTAAAAAAAAAAAGAAATGTTAAACTTACATTTTTTTCAAACTATAATATCCTAAATAATTCTTGGTTCTACCCTAATCCCCTGTAGAAAGCCACACCCATAGAACTTTTCATTTGCCATTGATTAGAAAATAGATCTTATCCTATTGCAAAAAGTGACAATCCACCTTTCACATTGATTTATCATTCTGGACAAATCATGCATGTTGATGGGAAATGGTGTTCTCAAAAACTTGATTGAGAAAAATCATCAGACTTTTAGATTCAACAAAAGGCATTTTGGAACAAAAATAGGTCTAGGAAATGAAGTATAAATAAATGTAATTATGAATCTGAAAAAGTTCATCTTGCTAGAATCTGCAACGCCTCTGAACTTCACTTTGGTGTACAGGAAGTCCCCAGGGGACAGGGTTGAAGAGCGGTAACCTCACCACACTTCTCAGCGGGCATGGCTGGGGAACAGCATGCCACTCTGAGGCATCCATGAGGCAAGATTAGGTTTCAGCCCTGCATGAGCACCTCAGCTTGGCTTTGGTCCACAGCACCCAATACCACCCTTAAGTGAGTCTGATCACAAAGGAGTGTGTTGACTTAATTCAAACCCTTTTTATTATTAGAGGAACAAAAGGATAAGCATGTTCTTTAGAATCTGCCCAGGGGACAAGAACCAAATTACTTATGGGTGTTTTTGGTTTCTGTTTTCAGTACTAAGCAAGGAACCCATGGGCATTCTACCACTGAACTGCATTCCCAGCCCTTTTTATTTTTTCGTTTCAAGACAGGATCTAGGTGTTCCAGGTTGGCCTTGAACTTAACGATCCTCCTGCCTCAGCCCCTGAGAGGCTGGGATCAAAGTGTGTGAGAGCAGGCTTGGCTTATTGATTTATTTAATTGCTGGAAGATCTTTCCACTTCTTAAATCATGCCATTAGACCAAAGGATACTTTTAGGCAGCCACTTAATCTTTTACAAGATTGATGACCCCTCAGCAGTCAGTTCTCTCCTCCAGAGAGCGCTCGGTAGATGCTTCTGCTTCGTGGTCTACTTCTCTTTTCAACCTCAGTCCTAATGTCTGCATGACCAATCTGTGCAATCACTCTTTAGCCATCTGTTGGCAGCTCCACAGCTCGCTGCAGATCCCACCCAAATGCACCCAGAACTTAGCAACCCTTTGGTGCACTCACACCTTATTGCTCCCACTCAAGTCTCAAAGGAGATGCCATCCTTCTCCCCACTGACCCAAATCTCTGAGGCTCTGCACTCCATGGCTGCCATGAAGTCCACTCAGACTCCTTGGCAAGCTCCTTCCGCTCCTTCCACACAGAAATGCAGCTCCAATCACTGCATCTGCAATACAAGAACTGGTGCAGCCCAGCCGCTTCAGCTGAGTTAGCTTCCATCCCTGACTGGCTTCTCCTTCAGGGGCAAGAACATGCTAAGCATCAACTGGATTCTTGCTACATAATTTTTAGTGAATTGGTAAGATGCTAAAACTCCCAGGAAAGACCGTTTAGTGTGATAAGGATTGGGATTCAGAAAGACTTGGAAAGGTCTGGTTTAAATCCTCCGTTTTGCCATTTACTGGTAGGATCATCTGGTGCATATTTATCAGACTCTCTAAGCTTTAGTTTCCTAATACTACTACACAGTGAGTACTGTTAATTGCCTACGCAAGAGTAATCTCATTCTGCAACCCGTCCATCTGATTTTGTTCTGCTATTATTCAGACAAGCCTTGATTCCAGGGGATGCACCTATAAACCCAGTTCCGGGAAATGAGTTATGGGAGAATTTTGTTGGGAAAATTAGGGGAATTTTTACCTTTCTGATAAGAAGGGAACATGCAAGAACTTCCATATCTCACACCAGCCCCTCCTACATGACTTTGAGCGTGTTTGCGTGAAGATGGGACCCCAGCAGGTGCTACAGCCGTGTGAGGACCATGGAGGAAGGCTGAGAAATTTGCAGGGATGCCAAACCAGAGCCCTGACATCAGAGAGCTCCTAAGCCAGTGCCAGAAACTACCCACCTCCAGTTTCTGTTCTTCCTGTTGTTATATAAGATAATAAATAATAGTCTGAATTGTTTAAGCATTGCCAGGCACTCTGGGTCCTCTGTCATCTGCAGCCAGAGCATTCCTCGAAGACACAGAGCATTGTGAGGAGTCCCCTACCTAATGCACTATCCTCCCTACAGTAAGTGTGCCTCATTATCAACCACTGTGAGCAAGTCACTGTGGACGATGAGGTTTGAGAGCTGCCTTTCTGCCTAGATCAGAGCGATTTCACAAGCTGAGTGTGAGACAAGACTTGCACACACCAAACAGCTAGAGGAAGTTATAAAAGACAGTGTATAGAACTAAGAGCCAAACTGACTGGTGTCCTAGGAGAGAGGAAAGGACTGGAAACATCTTCTGGAGACTTGAGGAAAGGATGGAGACATGTGAGGAGAAAAGATATAAAGTAAGAGGCACTAAAATTACAGAAATGGGAGGCATGAATCACTGAATGCCACCTGAGGTCTACCTGGAACTGGGTCCCGGCTAATCGGGGTGGGAAACAGAAGAAGCCTCCGAATCCAGCTGTCTCAAGACAGCCCACTGCAAACGCTGAAGAAGGCAAGTGACTTGTAAAAAGTGACATCTTTAAAGCCATCTGGAGAGTACGAACTCAAAGGGTGGGAGATTTAGTGGGAGAGCACAGCAGTGACCCAGCTAGAGGATCGCTAGAACAAAGAGCAGAACAACCCAAAAGATTTCCTGACCGTTTTAAAATAAATCTAAGTTTCCCCAAGAAACGTGGAATACATGCCACATGGTAGGACAGACCACCTCTCTAGAAATGGAGAATAGTGACACAGTAAGGTTTTCATCTTTATTTTCCAATTTCCTAAGGACAAGTGCATGAAATAATAAGAGAAAAAAGAAAGGGTTAAAAAACTGCATTTGCAGCCATGTAAATAAAATATGTGCAGAAATGTAACTTGAGGGATGTAAATCAGAATGTAAGCCAGCTTTCATGTCTGGGTGGTGACTTTATAGATACTTGTAATTTTTCTTATAGTTTCAGATAAAGCTCCCCACTGGGCGCAGTAGTGCACACCTGTAATCCCAACAACTTGGGAAGCTGAGGCAGGAGGATGCAAATTTGAGGGCAGGCTGGACAAATTACTGAGATCCTGTCTCAAAATTTAAAAATACAATAAAAAGGGCTGGGGACACAGCTCAGTGGCTACAGTGTCCCCAGGTTCAATCCCCGGTACTGGAAAAAAAGAATGTGCTTCCAAATATACCCTATAGATATGGATTACTTTTAAAATCAGAAATATAGTCTCCAAGTATCTAATTTGATACTGTATTATCAAAGTGTCGTGTTTAGAAATTACCCAAATATGATACACTTGTCAGTCAAAAAGGAAGTATAGAAACTGGGCATAGCACTGCAGGCCTCTAATCCCAGTGACTCAGGAGGCTGAAGCAGGAGGATCATAAATTCAAGGCCAGTCTGGTGGTAGAACACCCCTGAGTTCCATCATCAGTGGCAAGGGAAGTTTATAAAATTCCATATGGTAACCTTATTTTATTGATAACTTTTAGTTAGATACATTGAAATGCTGTTAATTTATAACAAAGATCGCAGATACTAATTCGCTTTAGTATTTAATAGTATAATTTATTCTAAAAATTTAAGGAGCTGCTGTTGGAAGCTGGAGTACGTAAAGGCAGTTACCTCTGTGTTGTGAATTTGAGGGTTCCTTGGCTAAAACATCCTCCTCTACATACTTCTTAAAAATATATCAGAGCAGAAACATCTCCTTTTACATTAGCAATAACACAGCATGTTAATGGCTCGGGGAGAATGTGAAAAGTATCTAAATTCCTACAGAGGGTTTTGGTAGGGGAGAAGTGGTCAGAAAAGAAGTTTCGGGGTGTGTGAAGAAGATAAAAAAATTAAAACACAATGAGAAGGCTTTGAATGAGGGTGGGCCCAGGCCACAGAGAAGGAACGTCCCAAATCCGGGGCAACAAAAGTACACCTCAGTACACCTGGTGTGTTTTAAAATAGATATAGCCCTAGGTCAGCCACGAGTGTGAGAAAGTGTGCAGGAGAAACAAGTTTCATTAGGGAGTGTAACACCGCTGCTGGAGTTATTATTTATCTTGTTACCAAGTGATAAGCCCAACACAGAGGCCGGTGGTGAGCTGTGGGAACAAAGATCCAGTATTCTATGATTCAGCTATCGGAAAAAGCTAGTAGGTTCCCGACTTGTCAGGCCAAAAGTATGCAAAGACACACTGCTTTATCTGAGCAGCCTCGGCAGGTACTGTGAATCACTCACTAGATACGCCATGCA
The DNA here is from genome assembly GCA_004027875.1 of Aplodontia rufa. Classification (NCBI taxonomy): domain Eukaryota; kingdom Metazoa; phylum Chordata; class Mammalia; order Rodentia; family Aplodontiidae; genus Aplodontia; species Aplodontia rufa. The sequence goes on from PVKS010018005.1 coordinate 4,929, forward strand.
AAGTGGGGTGCTTACAACCAAGTGTTCCCTTAAGGGTGAGATGAGATGAGGCAGGGTTGGACTCACAGTTCGACTGCTCGCCTCCCTCAGCACTTCCGTATCTTTGTGGATTGCTCATGGATTATTTATATTAGTTAATTAAAAATTTTAATCTCTAGCTCATCTAGCACATTTCTAGTCCTTCCAGGCCAAAACTGTATGCTTAGATGCATTCCAAATTCAGATATCAATTACTTCTATTTGGTCTTTTTGTGGATTTCTGTTTCTCCTCTATTTAAAGGTAGATGAAAGACTAGATTAATCAATGTTTGCTACTAAAATATAAACATGACACCCACACAGGTTTTGGATGTGGTCCTCTATAAAGTCACGGGAGTAATCCTTGATTTCTAGGAAGGAAATGTCAAGGAGAAATTTTAATGAATAGTGAGGCAGACATGCTTTTTATCTCAGGGTTGGACCAGAGAATTTGCATCACCTTTCAATCATGACAGCCTTATTTAGACTTGTGTAAAAATGAGGAGGAGGGAGAATAAATGACTGCTCAGTTCTTCCCCTGTGGATTAGTCATTAGGCACTGAGTACACAGGTAGTAAGATGAATGGGGGTGGAGGAGGAAAGGAGAGGCTCCACAAACACCCCTGCCCTGGCCCCAGCCTTGACCTCGCCCATCATCCTGGCAACTCCAACTTCCCCAAGGAGTCTGCACCTCCCTGTCCTGTGGCTGCTCCAGTTTCTACTGTTCCAAGCTGGGCACATCATGTCCCCATCATTTTCCCAGGCCTGTCTCTCCTCAGCTACTTCCTGTTCATTTACCATCTCTAAGCTAAAATCGCAGAGACACACTGGGTAGGCACAGGCAGGAGGGTTGCAAGTCCAAGGCCAGCCTGGGTCACTAAATAAAAATTTAAAAAGGTGGTGGCAGGGGATGTAGCTCAATAGTTGAGCACTCCTGGGTTCAATCCCCAGCACTGAAAAAAAAAAAAAAAGGAATGTAATGACATAATGTAAAAAAATTAAAGCGACATTCTTTATAATTTTTAATCTGTTTTCATGTCTAATCCACATCATATTTCATCCACTTTCATGCCATTTATTTATCAAATCCCATTGATTTTATTTCAAATGTTCCTGGATCAGCATGCTCCTCTTTGTGTCTAACATAGTTCCCTGTCCCTAGTCTTCATCATCTTTGGCTTAGTCTCCATCTCTCTAGATTCTTGTCCCTTGATCCACAAATTTGATATATTTACAGTGCAAATCTAACACATAGTTATCTATGACTCATTAATATTTCAATATGTCCTCACTAAATACAGGATAAAGTCTTAATTGGGTTCATATGATTCCAATATTTGTGAACTAGTCCTGCTTCATTTGCTTTAAATACTCTGTATAAACCTAAAGTTTTTTTTATCATAATATCTGGGACATAGTAGGTATTCAAAAATTGTTAGCCTTAATGATACTATTACTTTTTTTTTTTTAGAGAGAGAGAGGGACAGTGAGAGAGAGAGAAAGAAGGAGAGAATCATTTTTACCTCATTTTTCATGTGGCTTTCATTGCTCCGAGACATTGTCGTGTACATGGTGCTGGGGTTCGAACCCGCATACTTTCGCTTGCCAGGCAAACACCGGAACCACTGAGCCACTGCTCCAACTCCTGATACTATTACTTTTACCTCTTTTAATATACTTTAAAAAATTGTGTCCAAATTTTGCTTTTACCTGTTTATTTCTTCTGCAAGGCTTTTAGCAGAAGCTGTGGATTTCACACCACGTAGTCCCTGGGTACACTTGCTTAATGTTTTTTGAACTAAATGAAAACACACTTTTGCATCTGGTTTTGATGCTCCCTAGCCCTGGTGAGACAGTCTCACAGCATGGCCTTCCTGCTCTTCCCCTTTGCTGTGGGGAGAGAGGAATCTCTCCCAGGACAGGGAGCCACTGGGGTGGGGCCTGTGAACCGGTTGGGAGGCAAATGCTGAGACCCTGAGTGCAGGCGACTGGGGCAGCTTCAGGGCGGGTGCTGGGGCAGGACTCGCTCTGCAAAGCCTGTAACAGGCAGCAGCCAGGACCCCTGAGCATTCCAACAGCACCAAGGAAGGAGGCAGGGAGGTGTTGGGAAGGGTTAAAGACTCTCAGAGGAGTCCTCACAGGGAGGCAGCCTCATCCATTCACCTTCATTTACCAAGTTTTGTATTGAAAACTTGGCTACAAACAGAAGTAATAAAACTTCATGAAGATGCTGCTAAAAACATCAGATTCCATATAATAGATTACACAAATTTGTAAGAGCATCATCGTCAGAGAAAGAAATAATGTGAATGATTTATGTGTTTGACACTGAAGTGACTTACTAATGAGATCATGCAAAGATCAGAACATCTCAGATTCCAATCAGGTCAGGACTTGTGATGGCTTTTTCTGTTTTTAAACATTTTTCTTTTCAATTGGCTCTCAATACTTCATCTGTGTCTTCAACACCCTTGTTTACCTAAAGTCTGAATCAAAGGAATGAATAGCCTCCCAAAGTGTATGATTTCTCAGTGATTTTTTCTCTTGGCATCCGTGGAACACTTTCAGTCCTGTTGCTGGGTGATTTCAGTATCCACACCCATATCCTTATTGCCTTGTGAAAGTGGGGCTCTCTCTTTTCACACACAGGCAAGGCACGGCATTGATATGATAATTCCACATTTTTACAGCAGTGAGTTGAAGTCCAAGGCCCTTTGATTCATCAGAGCTGACTACACATTGAATTAATCTCATTTATCTATCTCTAAGCTGTGCTTGGAACCCCAAATGCAAGGGGAGATGGGAATAATCCAAAATTAACTCCAGATAGAATCGAGGTTTTCCCCAGTGCTCACGTCTGTATATCTTTGTGACCTTTGATGATGAATGCCTAACCACCCGGACCCTACAATGAATTCCTGTTTTCCTTGACATGAGTGCAATAAAACTCACTTCAATTTTTTTCAGTAGATTTCAGCATCTATGAAGAACCTTGGATCATCACATTTTTCTAATGAAATGTCACGATCCCTTGCTCTGTGTCCATGACTCAAACTGAAACAGCATTGCACAATCTCTAAGACAGCATCATAATGCTGAAATAGGATCCTTTTTCTTAACAGAAGAAAAGATAACAGAAAGATATGCACGTATCCTGTGTTTCCAGTTGCTTAAAATATGACAATGATCATGAGTTCCTATAGCTCAAGATAAAATTACAGAAAATAGGGCAGACTTGAAAAGAGTCTTTACCTTATATATGTAAAATTAAAGTATTATAGTTATAAAATAAATAATGTAGGTGCAATGTTAATCAGACTATCTAATCATGATGAGCACTTGATATTATTACTTGTTACTATTATAAAAGTGTTGCCAATAATTACCTCCACTCGAAGGACATACTGACATCTGATTACCACCTTATGCAGTCTTTTTTTCTATTAAGAAATTTATTTGTTGAACAATCAAACATGCTTTCAACAAAACAATATATATATATATATATTCTGAAAATTAGATTTACCCCCTAGAGCCCCCCCTCTGAATACCCATCCTATCCCTCCCCAATACATCTCTATGAATGCCTTAGGTTGTGTGTCACTACACCTTTTCAGGGTTTAAAACATGAGAGTTGACCACCTTTCGCAATGGCCAGAGTCTAGCTCCAACATCCACAGATAAGTGAAGATATTTGGCCCTTGGTTCTCTGGGTTATGCTGACTTCACTCAGCATGATCTCTTACATAGCCATCCATTTACCTTCAAAGGCTACAATATCTTTGTTTCTAATTGCTGAGTAGATCTCCATGGTATATACTACCACAGTTTTTGGATCCGTTCATCCACTCTGCAGTCTTAAGGAGGTCACTTCACTTCTTTGAATTTTCTTTCTTTCCATTGTAATGGTCCCATATAATTTACAAGATACTTCAATGTGCATTATCTCATTTAATCTTCCCAACAATCATTTGAGTAAAATAAGCAAATGCTTTACAGCTCAGAAAACAATTATTGGGGGCTGGAGCAGTGGCTCTGCAGTTACGGCGCTTGCCCGGCATGCGCAAGTACACAGGTTCAAACTCCAGCACCCATGTACACAACTAAGTGTCAGAGCAATGAAAGCCATGTGAAAAACTCAATAAAAATTGATTCTCTCTTTAAAAAAAGAAAAAGAAAAAGAAAACAGTTATTGGTAATGAATGGTGAAGGAGAAATCAAACTCAAATTCTTGAGTCCAACAATACCTTCCATGCTCTTTCCAGTTTGGAAACGTGTGCTTGTTTCTGTAATTGCTTAAGGAACTGTTAGAACCACCATAACAAAAAGAATCATAGTCCTGATTTTCCCAGTGCCCAGCCCTGGAATCCTCAGTACATGTGCTCTGCTGGCCCTCCCTTCTGCTGCCTCAGCCAAGGTGTTGTTTAACATCCCGGCCCCACTACCGCAAGAGCTTGGTCTAGATGGGGGCTGCTCTTTAACTGTTAGCTCGGTGTACCTCAGCTACAAGGAGGGCAGACTGGGATGAGGACAGAGTTGCGAATGGAAAAGAGCAGTCAATCATTTCAGAGAGACAGAATGGATGCTTGGTATTAGATGAAAAAGACAGTGATCTTGCTTTTATCTGTGCTTAGACAAGATTATGAAATGCACTTATTTGAAATCTTCTTATCAGTCACTGAGTAAACTTGTCGGAGGCTGGTGTTCTGTGATATGGTTTATGTCTAGATGTAAGTCAACCTAGATTCAAAACGACGGGGGCTGCCTGTTCTTTGTCTCTGTTTCTCTCTCTCTCTTTCTTTCATCTTTATTTCTTCTTTCTATCTTTATTTTTCACTCCTTTTTTTTCTTTCAATAAACAGTACTTATTTCTTGGAGCAACAAATTTCACTTGTATTCAAAGATAGTGACTCATGATGAAGGGGTCACAAAAGTTGTATCTCATCCTCTGTGGTTCATTTTTTTAACTAATTTCTTTTACGGGAAGGGCCAATTCCAGGTATTACTGTGTTTTCTTGGTTGCTGGCTGCTTGGATAGGAGAAGGAAGAACAAACTAAACTCATCAGAATTGTTCTTGAGTTTCATTTCTATAATTTATTTTTAAAATTTTAATTAAAATCATACATGCTCATAATTTTTCCTCTCAAACCTACCACTCTGCAAAGGCAATCACTTTAACTATTTTAGCTAATTATTTTGTATTTTTCTCTATACCTCTAAAGAGTGTGCTTGCATTGTGATGACTTACTTTTTTTCTTTTTTTTTTTTTGGCATTGACTTCTCCTATTACATAGATGAACATTTCATACTCTGACATATTTCCTGTATAATATCAAAATTGTGGTTATATCAATATGGAATTCACAGCTGGGCCATATTCTATAATTGTACTTCCTGTGCATTCCGTTTCTCTGGGATTCTTAATTATCTTGAGTTTCTTTTTTAATTTGCTTAGTTATACACACGCTTACCACCAATTCAACAACAAAGCCTGTTCTACATACATTTAACACATTCTAAATACATTTAACACAAGAGAAATTAAAATCTATTTCATTTTTTACAAAATAATAATCAGATTCAGAGTCTCTGAGCTGCTGTAAACTGGATGGGCTGCTAAGTCCCCAAGGCCTGACCTCCTCTGGTGATTAGGAATCCTGAGGACCACTTTAACCTCTCCTGGCCTGGGTTCTCCTGTCCTGATCCTCATTGTCCTTCTTCTGATTCACCGACTCATTTGGGGCACACATGCCCCAGCAGCTCCCTGAGAAAGGGGGCAGAGAGCAAGTTTGCCAAGTCCTTGAACACATTTCCTCTCCCCTCTCTGAAACTGGTAACTTGGTGCTACATGGAATTCTAGGTCAAAGAACACATTCCCTCCAAAACTGAAGGTATTTTTTATTATGTTATGGTTTCTTGCCTTGCTGTGAGTAGGTCCAATGTTATTCTAAATCATCCTGACTTTGGTATGTGACTTTGTCTCAGGCTCCAAAAGCTTGTGGAATCTCTGCTTCTGAAGTCCTAAAGTTTCCCAACTATGTGCCTTGGGGTGAGCATACTTCTATCCATTTTACTAGCACTCAGTAGGCCCTTTTAAGCTGGAAGCTCTTGTCATTAAATTATGAGAAGTGTTTTTGAGTTATTTTCTTATTTTTTCCATTTCTAATGCATTGTTTAATTCGTGGAAGGGAATATTACCATTAATTTCCATTTACTAAGGATTCCTCCCCATTACCTCCCCTGCTTTACCATCCCTCCCTGAAGCAGAAAACTTGGAAATTATATTATTCATTCCTTATTTTTAGTTTTATATTTTTATTGCATGGAAATCTGCTCAGAAAATATGCTGTTTAGTTTTGCTTGTGTGCTTGTGTAGAAAGCTGGCATTATCTTATGCATATCTAGAGCAGGGTTCCTCAAAAGTGTTTGGTGGAGACCCACATGACAAATGCCTTAGTCTTTGCAGCCGCAAGGTCTCTGTCGCCATTCCTCAACTGCCCTGTGGGCAAGCAGATGTCAACAAGTGAGGGTGGCTGAGTTCAATGCAATTTTACAAAAATAAGAGATGGACTACGTGCTGCCTTCTGCTGACTCCTGCTCCAGGGAAACTTAACACATGCGTGGGAACTCTCGGATTTTCTCCAGGGTATACACGACACATTTTTTTTTTTGTTCTTTTATTTATTTTGCAGTACTGGGGTTTGAAAGCCAGGACCCCAGGCATGCCAAGCAGGTGCTTTACCACTGAGCCACAAGCCAGTCCTAATAAACCATGCATTAGAAGCTTCCAGTTAAGAACGGTGCCCTGGCTCTTGATTGGTCCATCTTCTACTGTTTTTAAATTTCAGCAGGGTTATTTCCTGTAGGAGTAGTTCCATTGGATGAATTAAACCATCATAATGTATTTACCCAGGCTCTGTCGATTTAGATTGCTTCTAACTTTTTTGCATTTAGACATGGTTCTTCCAATAGATATATCCTCACCAAGCATGTAGAAAGACATCCCTAATACATATCTTGCCAGCACTTGGTATTGTGAAATTTCTTAATGTTCGAGAATGTAGTGTGTATAAAGTGATGTGTTGTAATTTGGCTTTCCCTGATTACTGAAAAGATCAGACATCCTTCCATACTGTAATGGTGATGTGGGTGTCTCCTTCCGTAGAATGTTTATTTGAATGTGAAAATGCTCGCTCACACGGAGTGTCTTTGAGAAGCTGTATGGAAATATAGCGCCCTGGAACAGTCCTTCAGCACTCTGACCACAGGTTTACTCTCACCTGTGTCTCATGGGTCCAGATTTGTGCTGTAGTAACTGACTCTTCCACACTTGCCTCTGGGTTGTGTTTCTCAGCCCCTTTGTACCTGCTGGGAGAAGCATCTAACTTGAAAACGATTTTGTGTCCTTCTTTCATTTTATGTGTGTGCCACTGGTGTCTGTGGACGCTCATCAGTCTACTCACATATTAGGAGAGGGCACGAGAAAGCTGTTTGGAAGTTCTTGGAAGGGATCCTAGGAAGAGGGTGAAAATGCAAGATACAGAATGACCGAGCTGGACTGTTTCTTTGGGGCAACTGCAATCCACTGACCTTTGGGTCATGTGCAAAGAAGCTTCTAATCTCCTCCAAGGAACTTAATAGCTGCAAAATTTCCAGGGCCCTTACAGGGTTTATAAAATCAGAACTTAAACTTCTACTTTCTCCTCCTTTTTCATTATGGCATTCCTAATCTTATCTGTGTCTGGATTGTCATCCAAAGCATTACCTTCTCACTCTCTCCAAGGAATCAACCTTCAGTCACCTGAGCAGCAGGGACACGGTGCTTGCTGTGCACATGGGAGGGAATCAGAGAGCCCAGCCGCTTCCCCATCAGACTGCCAACTTTTCTGTTTTCAATTTGTTCTCAGTCTTCCACTCCTAAAATACTGAGTTTGAATTCTTCAGCTTTTAGATACTTTCAAAGGGGAAATGAAATTGATTTTCAACTTCACTATAGCTCACTTTCTAGGTTTCGACCTTCAGAGTTCTGTTAAGTAAGCTACCACTCATCGTAATTAATCTATTTTTCATCATCCAGAAAGTTACTGCAATACTCTCTTCAAGTCCCTTTCTCTTCCTAAGCTAATGTTATAAAATAACTGTGATGATAACAAAACTAAACTATCTTCTTGTGTAATTTGTAGGGATCCAGAGTTTGATGAGTGTGTTTAACCTCTCCACTTTAATCAGATGTTTCCCAAAATCCCTCCCAAGACAATGATATTCCTGCTAATTGACTGACCACATGGTGACTAATGTTGGGAATTTTCAACATTGTGGAAAAGACAGTCTTGTACAATTGGGGACCTTTTGGTGACCAACATATTTCACCCCAGAGGTTTCCGCTCATGTATGAGTTGTGCCGTGACTTCTTAGATGATGCATATCTGAATCAAGTGATTTACCTGTGACTTTCCAAAATGTTGCTCAAGCTTAAATTGTAGGGTCAGCTCTGAATCTTGCCTTAATTTATATTTTCCTTTTTTCTGTATTACACCCAGTGCCTTCCTCCACAGTCGATCTCTCCAGACCCCAGAAGACGTCAACTTCATGTGAACTAATGGACACTACAGAGTCTGGGGACCTGCATACCCGGGCTGATGGCACTAGCTTTCAGCCAGGAATGAGCTCTTTCTCTCAGTCCCACCTGCTAGGCCAAGCAATCGTTGCACTGAAATTTCCCAAGTCCATCACGATGCATCTCTCCTTTGGAAGCTAATTCCTCCTGCTGGTGCAGCAAGTCAGCAAAAAAAATTTTTTTTTCTGTGTAACAACCCCGTGGGTGAACTCAAAGATTAATGTTGATGAAAATCTCCAGAAGATCTTCTTAATATGCAGATTCTGCATAACTAGGTCTTTGGCAAGGGTGAGAATGTGCGTTTCTAACGAGCTCCTACATGACAGATGGCCATCAACCAGCTGCTGCTGTTCTGAGGGCCACATGTTGAGTGATAAGGTTCTGGGTGCTCCGTGCTTCTTTTGATCCTGCTGCAACCTTCCACGCTGGAAGCTGGTCGTGGACCCTGTTGGCACCTTGTCCACAAGCTTGTCTGCTTTGCAGCTGATGGCTTGAACCTATAGCATTCAGAGAATTTTCCTTTGGTTGTTCCAGTCTTTTCTCCAGTATTGAGTTACAGGTGCCTGGAATATTATATATGTCAATATAAGCTCATAGAGGATAGTTTACGACACAAAGATACAAAAACCCAACTCCTTTGTTCTGATGTGGTACAAAGAGTGTTACCCTTTGGAGCTGAGGAACCAAAGTCCAGGACTTCACCTGAAATCACACACTCCTTTAGCTTCTTTCTCTCTTGCCATTCTGCCTCCTGTCCAGCCTTCCATTCCCCTCTGCCCTTCCTGGTTTCTCCTGGGGACACTTTCTAGAGACTCAGATGAATTCATCCTTGGCTTAGGGTCTGTTTTGGAAAGCACTGAACCTAAAGCACAAGGCCTCCTCTATAGTGATTCTTGACTCTATAGGAATGGAAGGAGCAAGGGCTTACCGCAGAAAAGCAGCTGCTTCCTGCTCTTTCCCAGAACCTATCTAGTGCCTGGCACATAGTAGGAGATTCAGCAGTTTTACCCTAATGGTTGCCCGAATAGTGGAATCTAATTTCTTGATAGAGTTGACTTAAAGCCCTATCTGATTTTCTGATCATGGTTCTATGATAGAACATGGGCCCTTATTGTGCCCATATACCAGCCTAAGCAGGGCTGACCCATTTGCTCCTTTACCACTAAACCACCCCAATATTATTTTGGGATCACCCAGTGTTCTAGAAGATTCAGCCTTAAATGTCCCCGGGTCCCACTTCTTTAACCATTAGATCTGTACTGCAGACCTAAGCTGCAGGCACCCTGCCCTCCTGCGCCAGGAAGGAACAGCAGGACACCCAGTCATTGCCACATCAATACAGAATTGCTGACCCAACACTCCTCCCTAACATTATAATTTTTTCTAATCTTGAGGAAAGACAGGAAGACCACTCCACACGCAAACCCCATTTCCTGCCTATCCGTCATAGCAGCACATCACACACTGCCACGTCCTGTGCACCCAGCCCAGCACAGTCTTGCACCATGCTTTGGAATGCAGACCCAGCACATAAGCGTGTGGCGGAAGGTTTCATCACTCGAAGAGCAATGAGTTTATGCAGAGCATTTTGAAGAAAATGTTCACAATTCTTTTTACGAACTCTTTGAAATTATTGCATGCATAGCAATAATTTCCTTCAAATTATGCCATTTCAAGAATGGAATTGCTGGGTACAGTGTCACATGCCTGTAATTGCAATCGCTAGGGAGGTGGAAGCAGGAGGCTCACAAGTCAGTTCAAAGCCATACTCAGCAACTTGGTGAGGCCCTGAGAAACTCAGTGAGATTCTGTCTCAAAACAAACAAACAAAAAAAAGAGATGGAGTTGTGGCTCAGGGGTTAAGTACCCCTGAATTCAAATCCTGGTACCAAAAAAGAAAGAAAGAGAAAAAAGAAATGGAAGAGAAAGCGAATACGTATTGTGGCCCATATGGACACAGTACAAAATGAAAGAATATAGGTGCAGTTGATATTAGAAACACACAGATAGGAGATATTGAAAAAGTGAAACAGATTTTGCTTAAGCAGCAATTTCCATCTGAGGAAGGTTTAATGCTTCTTATGCTGGCTTTCAAATAGTGAAATCAGTGACAAAGGACGTTTCCTGAAGCTCATTCCTATTTACCTGCATGGGAAGTAAGCCTCATGTTCCGTGGGGCAGTTTGTACCTGTTGATCCTTCACACAGTCTCCTGTTGTTTCCAAACTTGCCATAGCTGCAGCCATAGTTTGCAATTCTATTTATCACTTCATGCTTTTATAACAGACTATGAAACTGCCTATGTGTAGAAATGAAAACCGACCCTTACCTCTGCTTTTCATATGATTAAGCACTTTATGTATGGGGACATTTCGCATCTTGAGTTAATCAGTTTCTTGACCTGGTCATCATATCTGGTTACAGTCCTTCAAATAATAAACACTTGAATAAACCCGGATTTCCCAGCAGGAACAACTGCATTTCTGACTTTTGCTTTATTGGCATCTGAAGCTATGTAATGACCTTGTGAACTTGACAATGGGACATGGAAGTTATTGTTCTACCATGAAGGGATTAATGCAAATTTAGAAACCTTGATAATTTTGTACTTTTTTCCTTCTGAAGTCTGAAATTAACTTTTCCTTCCTTTTCCAAATGTTTCTGTCTCTGCATTTTTGTTTTTTTAAGAGAGAGGGATATTGAGAGACAGAGAAAGAGAGAAACAACTTTAGTTAGGTTTTCACATGGCTTCTTTGCTCCAACACTTAGTTGTGTACATGGTGCTGGGGTTTGAATCCGGGTCCTCGTGCTTGCCAGGCAAGTGCAGAAACCGCTGAGCCACCGCTCCAGCCCTCTACATTTTTTTTAATGCCTATTTCCCCAGATCTTACCATATGCAGCCCATCCCCTCTGACCTCTACCATTAACACCAACAGAAACAGGTGGTTTACACCACACTTCACCTGGCAATCCAACAAATCAGAAATAATCAGAAAGCAATTCCAATCTTGACTTCCATCTCTTGGAAGAAAATCATAGAGTTTCCAATTATAAATCCATAATACCCCTCTAAATCTGATTGCATCTTCTCCAACTCTCTCACCACTATCCCTGCCCTGGCCTTGGCCTCTGCTCTAACCTTTTCTCTTAAATTCTGACTGTCTAACCTCTGCTTTCACTCTCCGATTACTGAGTCCCTCACTCTATGCAATTCCTCCTGCCTATCTCCTTCCTTCCTCCTTATCAGCTCTTCCTTGTCAGCTGATTTTCCTTCTGGTTTGTTGTAATTTCCTCTTTGTCATATGCATTTCGCAGAATTGAAGCAAAGAGAGCAGAGAGGCAGAGGGGTGGAGGAGACTGTGAACACTCATTCATTAATCATTCATTCATTCATTTAATTTATTCATGCAATGCAATAAAAATCATTAGCAATCTCTTATTTTAATTTTTAATCTGAATTTAATGAATAATTTTAAATTTATTTTAATTTCAAATGAAGATTTACATGATTTTAATTAAAAAGTGTTATGTAACTATCATAAAATTTATCTGTGAGCACAAATGCTTCTGCAAAATATTTGCTCACTCTTGCTACCCCACCTAGTTACTGTCAAGTTGTTTCAACATGTTTTATCTTCCTGGCTTCCAGTTTCTGGTTTCACATCCCAGCTTTAATCATTACTTTTAGCCGATACTTTGGCTTTGACAATTCTTGACTGTCTATCTGTTTTTCTTTTTCCTTTGTTTCTTGGAGGATGAAGACTTTCCTATCTAACTTTTCAATGTTCTAGCTTTTGTTTTTTATTTTACCATTCCAGGGATAAGAATGTCCCCAGACCACCCTCCCTGACCCCCAACACCACACCCACACATCTGGTTCCTTCAGCTCAAATTCAGACAGGTAGCAGCTGGGATCTTGTTCACTAGGCTGAGGTTTTGTAATGGAAACTAAACCATATTTATCTTTGTCTTGAGCAATGTATGCATTTGGCAGACGTGAGGGAATTAAATTTGATGGAATTATATTTTCATAGTACTGAATCAACCTCCCTATCCACCCAATGCCACCCTCTTAATCCTTCACGCTTCTACTCTAACAAACATTTCTCCACTTTACCTCCTCCTTCCTCGCCCCATAGCCCTCTTCCAGCAATGCTCGGCTAAAGTAAACACCTCCTTCGTGCACCCCTATTTTTATACTTTCATATGGGCAGTATTTTAATAGTGAAAAGAACACACACTTTGAGTTGCTCACTAGCAATACGGTGATAAGCAGCAGTTGACTACCACGCACATTTGCTGCAGTAAGCAATTGGCATGCTCTTATTTCACTTACACAACAATCATATGTATTGATTACACGATCAGCAAAAGCACAATAATCATATTTAATCAATCATATTTATCCCCACTTCACAGAAGAGAGAAGTGAAGCTTAAAGACATTAAGCCATTTGCTCAAAGCCACACAGCTGGTAAAGGCAGAGCTACTGGGCACTGAAACTAGGGACATCTTACTCTGAGCTTCATCCTCAGTCCTCTATCATTTGATTTTGAGACAGGGTCCCACTAAATTGCCAAGGCTGGTGTTGAACTTGTGATCCTCCTGCCTCAGCCTCCACAGGTGCTGGGATTACAAGATTATAGGCATGCACCACCGCACCTGGCCTGAAATCCCAATTCTAACCACTGCCATCCTCTGACTCCAGCCAGGTTTACCCTTCAACCTTCCCTGAGTAACCTACCAGTCACTGAACCAGTTACTGGTATCTTCATCCGTACAGTGCTCTTTAATATTAGTTATCACATGACTTTTGTGCTTAGAAATTAGTTGAAATAACATATTGACTGCTTATTCAGTGTCCAGCACAAGTAGCTACGTAAATGCTGTCATAATCTTGAAATTCTCCATCACCATCAGAGGTTGCTACATCAATTGTTTGGCGAACGTTTCCTTGTTCACTTTAATCTCCTTAGAAGTTCATTGACTGTATTCATCTTTACATTTTTAGTGTGCCTGAAACATGTAGTTTGGTAAACACCAAAAAAAAAAGTGTTTCTTGATTAAACAGTAACTAAACTGCAAAAGTCAGAGTAGTAAAGTCCTCAGTTTACTAGTGATAGGATTGTAGGTCCTAATGAAAGGTTTAAGAGTGAGAAAACATTTCCTTTCTACATTTCTACATTTTATTCTGAATAATGGATTCATTATGCCTTGAATATGGTAAATTTCTAAAGTGGATAATTATGCACACACCTGTGTGTGTGTGTGTGTGTGTGTGTGTGTGTGTGTGTGTGTGTTTGTCCACTTTAGAAATTTACCTGGCCCTGCTTGTTGGAAGTCAAGTAAATTGGAGTTCAGATACAAATTAACATACAAGTGGTTCATTCCCAAATATTACACCATCCCTGGGTGGCCCTGTGTGTAGACAATGGAGATTTCAGGCCACAGCTGGGGCAAGGTCCCCAGGCCTACCAGGCACATGAAGAGGAGCATATCAGGTGGGAACACAGGTGAAGTTGGCCAGAACCATGGGGACATTTACTGCATCCTACACTACGATATTTGGTCTAGAGAAGAGAAGACCCCTAGAAGCCAGAGACGCTGTCCTTAAATATTTGAAATACTGACATGAAGCAGAAAGTATAGAATGATTAGTCAAAGGAGAGCAAAGGAGAAGTTACAGGGAAAGAATTTGGACAAACACGACGAAGACCGTTCTAACAGGAGAAAGTTCTGCCTCGCCGAGCCCATTTAGTTATTCAAAAAATGCTGATCTGCCCAATCTGGCCTCATCCTGACCCTTCGCACTGGTTCTCTCTTACCACACCTGATAAACACGGGCCCATGAGGGTAACAGAGACTCACAGAAATAGTCTGGAATGAACACACCGAAAGCTTAGCAAGGCATTGTTGGAGCACTGTAAGGTTATGGTGAATTTTTGTATTTTCTGTAAGGATTTCTGAATTTTCCAAATTTTGTACAGTGAACATCTATTATTTTTATAAGCAGAAAGAAGAAAAATACTATTCAAGAAGTCACGACCCCCTAAATCAGCCCTCTTGGATCTCTTGTGATCAATGTCCGCAACTTTGTTTACTCCTTCCCTCTCCTTGATTCTTATCTCCGTCTTGTTCCCCTCCACCTTTCCCCTTGCTCTCTGATGACACTGCCAGGGTGCTGACCTTGACTTCTCCCCATAGCTGCTATCGAGTCCCACAATGTATATGTGGCTAGTGCCAACCTTGTGTTATTCTTGATAGACAGCCTGAGACATGGCTTCCACCCACGTGTGCTTTCAGAGGGATTAACCTGCTATGCTAGACAAATTGATGTCTCAAATCCTGCCACTCAGTGTGGCCATTGCCTGCCTTTCTCTGATAATCCGTGTATGCATCTGCGGTATTATTGTGTGGGGTAGTGTGCTGCATTCCCAGCTAGGCTATTAGCACACAGATTAGGCACTCTTGCATAAGACAGGAGGCAATCCGACTAGGTGTGTCAGTCATTGGAAGGGGAAGGAGGTATTAAGATAAGATACACAGTTCAGAGGTAAGCTATGGGTAAAGCATGGGAGGGAACTCTTTTTCTCTCTAGGCCTTGAGTTAAAGATTGATGTCTGGATTTGCAGTCTTGGGTGGTAGGTACTGTGACACTCCCATGAGGGAGAAGTGCCCTAGATTAGCATGGTATGGTGCCTTCAACCCCAGAAAGCAAACGTATTTTTTTTTTATTTGTTCAACATGCCTTACATATTGGAGGGAATCATTGTTACATATTCATGCATGCATGGACATTGATAAAGTAAGTTAAGGCCAATCCTAGTACAGGATCTGCCCCCTTCATCCTCTCCCCCCTCTCATGTTTCCTCTGCATTACCCCCATGTTATAGACAGAAATAAGTACATTCATGTGTATTAATTTTTTAAATTTCTGAGTGTCTCTGTCTGCCTGCGCATAGTTGGGCTTCTCTTGGGAGTGGAGAGTTCCCAGTTGCATTGATAACACCTCTAATCCCTCTCTCCACTACTGCCTCCCTCTCTTCTCCCCCCTCCTTCATAGTTATGGTCCCCCTGCTTATGTGAAATTTCACCTGCGTTGAGATTATTATTTAAGTTTAGCTAACTTTCATCCTGTCTTAGATTTTACTCTAGCTTCCACATATGAGAGAAAACATTTGACCCTTAAGTATCTGAGTTTGGGATACTTCACTCAGCATAAATTTCTCAATCTCCATCCATTTGGCTGCAAATGTCATGATATTGTTCTCTCTAATAGTAGAATAGAACTTGTGTGTGTGTGTGTGTGTGTGTGTGCGCGCACGCACAAGCGCACATGTGTATTACAGTTTTTGAATCCACTCATCCAGCGAGGGACATCTGGGTTGGTTCCATAGTTTAACTATTGTAATCTGAGCTGCTAGAAATATTGATGTAGCTGTGTCTCTGTAGTATGCTTTTTTGGGAAAATGCCCAGGACTGGGATAGCTGTGTCGTAAGGTAGTTCCAACCCTAGTTTTCTGAGGAGTCTCCACACTGCTTTCCAGAGTGGCTGTACAAGCTTACAGACCCACCAGCAGTGAGATGGTATTCCTTTCTTCCCACAACCCCTCCAGCATCTGTTATTGTTCAAATTCATTTTTGCCACTCTGACTGGATTGAGGTGGAATCTTTGTGAAGTTTCGATTTGAATTTCTCTGATTGCTAGTGATGTATAACATTTCTCATATATTTATTGGCTTTTTAGACTTCCTTTATTGAGAAGTTTCTGTTTAGTTCCCTAGTCTATTTGTTGATTGGATTATTTGTGGTTTTGGTGTTGAGTTTTTTGAGTTCTTTGTATATTCTGGATATTAGTCCCCTGTCGGAGGCGTAGCATGATTTTCTCCCATTCTATACGTTCTCTTTTGATATTCTTGGCTGATTCTTTAGCTGTGCAGAAGCATTTCAGTTTAATGACACCCCACTCATTTATTCTTGGCTTTAATTCTTGCACTATGGGAGTCTTGTTAAGGAAGGCAGTGCCTATACTGATGTCGTGGAGTATTGATCCTATTTTTTTTTATTCTAGTAATTGTATAATAGCTGGCTTAATTTCTAATTCTTTGGTGCATTCTGATTTAATTTTTGTGCAGGGTGAGAGATAGGGATCTAAGTTCAGTTGTCTGCGTATGACTGTCCAGTTTGTCCAGCACCATCTGTGGAACAGGCTGTTTTTCCTCCACACTACAGTTTTGCCCCCTTTATCAAATATCAAATGGTTAAAGATTTGTGTGCTTGTTTCAGTATCTTCTAGTCTGTTCCATTGATCTTCATGCCTGTTTTGATACCAATACCATGCTCTTTTTGTCACTACAGCCCTATGGTATAATTTCAGATCAGGTATTGTGCAAGCACAGTTTTTTAGGACAACATTGAGTTTTGTGTGGCTCTGTTTGGTTGATTCTGCTACATTATTTCCAGTTAAGCAATTTCTACCTCGACTTCCTATTTCTCAGAGTATTAAAAAGAAGATGAAGCTTGACAAGTAAGAATCACCTTCGATCACCAACCTTGAAGAAACCCGGGTGTAGTCTTACTGAGGAAGGATGGCATGTTTTCACCCGACTCTCCCAGAGTGCTGCTTGCTTTCATCACTGGATCATTTGTCATATTCCCTTTATTTGAAATTATAAATGTTCTATTTTTTATTATAACATTTATTATAATAATAGTAATTTTCTTCATCTCCCTTACTAGATTGGAAACTGTGACACAGAAACCTCCTCTTTCACATCCTCATTCTCTCGCTATCTTCAAAGGATGTCAGTAAATATAACCTGCATGTCCGTCAATGCAGGTTTCCCTGCCTCAGCACTGTTGAAAGGCTGGCTGGCTCTTTGTTGTGGGGACATTCATTTACACCGCAGGACACTGACAGCATCCTACCCTCTGATGTCAAGATAGCAGTAAGAGCTCTCTCAAGTTCACCACCAAAAATGTCTCTGGACCTTGCCAAATGCCATGAGGGGTAAAATCACTCCTGGTTGAAGCCAGGACAGAGAATACTATGACATTCAATTTGCTTTCACACAATAAGTGATCACTAAAAGTTGAATGAAAACAGATCACATTTACTGCACATCTAAAAGAGCCCTTTTCATCTTTTCTAATGGCCGAGTAGTATTCCATTGTATATATGTACCAAAGTTTTTGTATCCACTCATCGAGTGAGGGGTATCTGGGTTGGTTCCATAATCTAGCTATAGTAAATTGAGCTGCTGTAAACATTGGTGAAGCCACATCTCTATAATATGCTGATTCTAACTCTTTTGGAAAAATACCCAGGAGTGGGGTATCTGGGTCATAAGGTGGCTCCAGCCCTAAATTTCTGAGGTGTAGGGTGGGGGACAGGGTGGGGGGAGGGATTAGGAAGGATATCTAGGAGACTAGAGGGTGGGAATATGGGGGAATCATCTCAGAAGGGGATATTTGACCTCCACGAGATATCCATTTAACACCAGGGTTCTTCTGGGGGAAACATAGAATCACGGGGAACCCAAGGAGGCATCCATGACATAGCATCAGCCTTGGCTAGCTATGTAAATATACATTTGTTCTTGATTGTTTGATAATGATTCCCCCTCAATTGTAACTCCATATTAATTTAATAAAAAATAAAAAAGAAAAGGAAAAGAGCCCATCGATCCCAAGCACATTTGCCGGGAGGTGTAGCAAATATCCCAGCCAGGTGTGGTGGTCCACACATGGATTCAGGATAGAGGAAGCAGGGAAGAGAGTAAATCAAAGAAATCCTTTACGATTTCCATCCCGCAACTCAGGAGGCCCGGGAACACCCACTCAGCATTTCTGTGATAACTAATGACCTTGAGTCCTTTCTTGTGTGCTTACTGACCACTTGTATATTTCCTTCTGTGAAGTGTCTGCACAAGCACTTTGCCTGTTTTTTAAAAAAGTTTGAATGTCATTGAGCCCTTACTTTTTTGAGTACAGGACCTTTATCTAATATGTGTGCAAATATTTTCTCCCAATCTGTGACCTCCCTGTTTGTTTGTTTGTTTGTTTGTTTGTTTTTGAGAGAGAGGGAGAAAGTGAGTGAGAGAAAGAGAGAAAGCCAATTTTATTTATTTTTTCATCTGGCCTTGACTTCTCAGATACTTAGTTATATATATATGGGTTTGAACCCAGGTCCTCACTCATGCCAGGCAAGGGCTCCAACCACATAGCTACTGCTCCAGCCCCCTGTTTGTTTTCTTAATGGCTTCTTTCAAGGAGCAAATATTTTCAATGTTGATAAAATTCAAATTTTTTCCCATTTATTATCTGTGCTCTCAGAATTCTAAGGAATCCTTTTTCTTTTTCAGTACTTGAATTTGAACCCAGGGCCTGACACAAGCTAGACAAGCCCTCCACCCCTGAGCTTCATCCCCATCCAAGTATTCTGAGACTCTTTGCCTACCCCAAACCCCTGAAGACTTCCTCCTAAAAGGTTTCGCTTTATACATTTGAAACCTATGATCCCCTTCAAGAGAAACAGACGAGGTGTATCGAGACAGTGGGATACTCCTCCACAAGAAAAAAGAGCAAATTAATAAACACAACTTAGATTAATCTGAAAATCACTAGGCTCAGTTAAAGAAGCCAGAAATAGAGAAAATATTGTATAATTTCATTTATAAACATCCTAGAAAATGTGCATTCATGCAGAAAGCAGATTAGTGGTTTCTGAGGAAGGGACGAGAAGCCAGATGGCTTGTGAAGGGGATGAAGAAAACATAGTGGGGGGAAGCAGATGTTTGGTACTTTCTGCTAGTGTATTTATAAATGCCGAACAGATCAAACGGTTCAAAGAAATACGTGTACTTTATTGTGTGTAATTTAGAACCTAAAAAGGTTGTAAAACCCCATTTGAGATGAAGAAGATAAGGAATTTTCCTGGCCAGAACTAAGGTCTTACCCTCAGAGTCTGACTGCAGCACCCAATGTTTCTTAACCTACCCAGCAGGAGTTGACTCTTCGTGGCTTCATGCAGCTTCTGTCCTCTAGGGGTCAGGCTTAGCCAGGCTAAGAAGCTGCTGAAACACTGGCTCCCCTTCATTCTGGAAAGAAGCCTTACATGTATGGAGGGTGTGTGAGTGTGTGAGTGTGTGTGTGTGTGTGTGTGTGTGTGTGTGTGAATTTGCCTCAGGAACTAGTGTGGTTTATTATGAGAGACCCGCTTCCCCTCCATAAAAGTGCATTTCCCCAGAGTAGGGATGGTGACAGTGAACTTTTGACAGAGAGCCTTTGGGTTCAGTCCCCAGTACTGGAGGTGGGGAAGCAGGTCCCGCTAACTGTTCAAGTTATTCCTGGCCAGAGTGTTGGCTCTTAATAATCAATCTCACTTGTGGAGGTCCTATTATGTTCCTGGGATGAGCTAGGTGCCTGGTATGTCATCATGTTAATCCTTATAACAACTCTTTGAGGCTAACCCCAGCCTTATGATTTCTGAAGGAAGGAAGCAGTGGTCCAAGGGCCACATGGTCCTTGTACCCACATGGCGGTGGAATCTGGATTCAAGACCAGGCTTTGCTCCCTCCAAAGCTTAATTTCGTCCCTCTACAATATCCTACACTTTTATTTTAATAAGGCTTTTCACACTTTAACCCAAAGTGTAGTTCATTCATACATGTAATTTTCAGTCATGACTGAAGTTTTTGGCCCCAGGACGTCTTATTTGGTCTTCAATACTTCCCCTTTCCCTCCCTGTCTTTATGGCCCGTCTGTTCTACATGATTTCTTCTTCTCTGAGGCAAAGTTGGCATTGTGCTTAACTGAAAAATTAAAGAATCAACTCTGAAGACTAAAAATATAGTTCAAAGGGCTCTACCTGCCATAAAGTTGAACTGCCAGATGATTTGGGGAACAACCCTTATATCACAAAGCACCTAAGACATGACCACCTGAATGAGCAAAATTCCAACTTGGGAATTTGTATGTCAATGATTAATCAACTAAAGCTCTTTCTGTCATCGGCAGAACTCATCACTTACTCCATTAAAACTGAGCTGGGGGATTTGTCCTATTGTGTTACTACGCAGAGCCGGTATTTAGCTGGTCTGCACACACCAGCAGTCTTACCACTGTCTGGCAATACCAGTAAAATTCCTCCAAACTACCTCCACCCCCACTCCCACTACCTGTTCCTGCCCTGCCCTGTGTGCCCCTTGAGAATTCCTGGTAGTGCCAGGATCCAGCAACTTCACAGTGGCACAGCAGGGCCTCCTGGAACCTGCTCCTGTGCTGCAGTCTGGAGTCATCTGGATGGGTTAATGCCCGTTGCCAAAGTTATTGAAAATCTAATTAAACAAGTTGAATAACACTTCTCATTACCTCTTTTTGTTTCATCCAATTAGGTATTTAACTTCTTCAAAGTACTGTCACTTTGTGCACTAATTCAGCATTAGAATTAAGTGAGGCAAGTCACTGAGACTCTAAAATAGTGTTCTTAACCAATTTTGTCGCCGCTGTATACAGGAAGGCTTCTATGTTCAACATGCACTGAGGCATAAAGATGGGCTGTGGGTTGTGTCCAGCTGCAACTTGGCTGCTGTTATTCTGTGGTCCTTTCTCTCTTACACGAATGGAAATGACTAGTATGCCAGGATCCCAGGATTGAAGTGTTGTCATGCAGAATCATATTAGCTCCCTATTTCTCCACCATCTTCTGTCACTCAATCCACAAAGGTCTTCATATTTGACTAGGTCCCTACTCAAATGTCTCCTTACTGTCCCAGAATGAGCATGCATAGCACACCACATTGTGCTGGGTATCAACGGCCTCCACAGCTGAGCTAGCAGGGTTCCCCTGTAATCCTCCACATGTTCCCAAAGGCAGCTGTGTGCACCCACGTTCCGAACGTGCTTGACACCCTCACTGTCAGGTCTTTATCAAGGAATTTCCTCTTCTGGTGGCCTTCCTTATCTGCCATCTGCTTCTGCAAATGCCACCTGTCCAGCAACGCTCAGCTCAGTTCCAGTGCTTCTATGACAAGTTCCCTTATTTTCATACTAAGTCACCATCCCTCCAGGTCCCATACTTAGATCCAATCCCTCCTTCACCCACATTTCTATTTCCTTGTATAGCACATTGCAATGCCCATCTCTCCAAACAAACTGTCACTGCTTACAAGCAAGGACTCCCCTTGCTCATTCCAATACCCTTCTCGCACCTCACTCAGGCTTTTCACAGGTATTTCTTCTTTTTTTTTAAAGAGAGAAGGAGAGTGAGATATAGAGAGAGAGACAGAATCAATTTTTATTGAGTTTTTCCCATTACTTTCATTGCTCTGACCCTTAGTTGTGTACGTGGGTGCTGGGGTTTGAACCCGTGTACTCACGCTTGCTGGGCAAGCACAGTAACCACCGAGCTACCACTCCAGCATAAAGATTTCTTAATCTAAACAAAATATTTTATGATTTCCCCTTATTACTCACATATGTCACCTGGAGAGATCACAGTGACCTCCTTTGGTTCAGGTAAGTGATCTGAGTCACAGTTCTGGAGATAACATGACAAGCAGCCCTGTGAGTTACTCTTGAATTTGTCCTGATATCATGATACACTTATGTTTCTTGAAGTGTGGTCTCTTCCAAGGACATTACAATACCTATGACAAAGTGCAATAAAGATGTAAATATAACCTGCTTCCAAACCAAAAAGAAGTTTTCACACTTGCCCACTAGAGATTAGCAAACTGATTTTTGCAGGGAGATAGTCAGTGATTGATCATATTATTTTTTAAAGAGAGAGGGACAGTGAGAGAGAGAGAGAGAGAAACAATATTTATTTAGTTTTTCATGTGGCCTTCATTGCTCTGAGACTTTGTTGTGTACGTGGTGCTGGGGTTTGAACTCGCGTACTCACGCATGCCAGGCAAGCGCTGTAACCTCCAAGCCACCACTCCAGCCCATGAATGATCATATTTTTAATGCCACAAAAACTAGCCCTGCCTGGCTCACTTGTCTGTCTTGATGATGAAATAATACTTTCAGGATATTGTCATAATCCACAATTATTTTTATTTTCATTTTTTCTGCTTGAAATTGCATAGCAAATGATCAAACCTTATAGTATAATCCGCTAATCCTAGATACTTGGAAAACACAATTAAAAGAATCAATCTGAAAATTCTAGCAATGACTTATCTTCTTTACTGGGGAATTAGATATTTATGTTTAGCAGGTCCAGGAACCAGCATTCTGCTCCACAGTATGACTCAGTAGAGCAGTGGTTCTCAACCAGGGGCGATTTCGACCCCTCTGGGTGTTGGGGAGACATTTTGATGGCCACAGCTTGGGAGGGTAGGGGCAGTGGCACTATTCACATCTAGGAGACAGAAACAAGGAGTGCTGCCAGGTGTCTTTCCATGCACAAGCCAGCCCATCACAATGAAGCATCCTCCAGCATAAGAAGAGTAGGCAAACTATGGAAAACCATTGGAAAGCTACAAAAGCAAACAAGTAAACACTAGGGGTCAGTAGGGAGGCATGAAATGTCACTTCGGAAAAAATTTTCAAACTGTCAAAAAGATTTCCACACTGATTCCGAAACTTTTCTTATATGTCTTGTAGGAAACAAGTAAATATGCAGTGAGGAACGGGAAGGTGTGGAAGAACCTTGTGAGTTGGATCTGATCTGTAGATTTTCAGTCTAAACACATGGACAACGTAATGTAATGATGTTGCATACAATCTCATATGACATCATATATCAATTCCTATCTCTATCCAAAAGTTTACAAATGAAGATGCCACTAATGCTAAAGGCTCTCCTCACATCTGAACCTTGTTTTCTAAGTAATACAGTTCTTTACTAAAAAGAAGTAGAGTTTCTCAATGAACTGGGTCCTTCTTTAAAAAAGGACAGGAAGACATTGGGTCGGAGAGTAAGAAAGTGCTTGAAACTACAATGGAAGAGACTTAAAAGGACACAGGATCTGGCTTGAGGGGCCAAATTTGAGGCAGTTAATGTGTGTAATAAAAAAATAAACTAATGGATGCAAGGTCTCAGGTTAACAAAAAGCCTGTACTATGAGCAATAGATGAGCTGTCATTCATTGAAGAATGCCAGCTGAATAAATGAAGAAGGAAAGAGAATTTGAAAACATGCATGATTCTTTAATCCCAAATGGAGTTGTTGCTTCCAAGAGGGATCACTGAATTGACAAAACTACTAGGTGAAAGGTTCGGGGAAGTATGTTTACTGTTTCAGAGTTTCCCCTTGGCTGCTCTTTAAAACAGAGGAAGTGCATTCTAGAACAGAGAGATCCAACAGTCACCCCTGCAATAGGTGGCTGAACAACTCTGTCAAGAGTGGACACCCTGGCATCTTGTGTACCTGATGTGACACACTGAGGAAGACGTGTCACCCACATAATCACCTTATGAAAGGCTTCACTTGAAACCAACCACCAGGTAACCATCAGAGAAATCCAGGATGTGGAGCTGTATAAGGACCACTTTCCTGGACCCTTCCAAAAAAGTCAAGACCAGAGGGAAAAGTACAAAACCAAAAAAGTCAAGGACCGACCCAAGTCAAAGAGACAAATGGAATATAAAACCAAATATAGTGTAAAAACTTCTGTTGGATCCTGGCCCCCCCCCCCAATAACTATAAATGGCACTTTCAGGCAATTTAGAAATTTCAGCTTCATATATTATGCTTAATTAAGGCTTATTTTCTCAAGTGGTATGGCATTGTGGATTGATGGAAGATGTACTTATTTGTAGGAGAGGCATATTTAATTGTTTAGGGAAAAATATCCCAGTATTTGTAACTTGCATTCAAATTGTCCAGCAGATGATAGATGACAGACAGACAATAGATGATAGATAGATGATAGATTGATAGAGAGATAGATAGTTAAATGATGGATAGATGATAGATATATGAGAGATAGATGATAGATAATAGATAGATAGATAGATGATAAGTAGTTAGAGATAGATAGAGAAAATAGATAAGTGGTAGAAAGCTCATGTATATAACAAAATGTTCCTGATGAATCTGCAGGCACTGTGTGCAAAAGTTTACTATACAGTTTTTTCAAATATTTTGGAATTTTGAAACTTTTTCAAAATAAATGATGTGAAGTTTTTGCATAAGACATGACAGTTTTATTTTTTAAAAAACTGAAGACAGTTTTCATCTTTCATTACCACCATTACTAGCCTTGTACTTTCCTTACATTCCATTGGCTTTTGAAGAATGTTGATGTGTGCGTGTGTATATATACATTAACATACAGAACAGTGCCTTGCCCACACCCCCACACCATCTCAAAGATGATGCCCTTAAGTTTCAACATATAAAGCAAGGTTTTCAAATCTCTTGACTTTAAGCAACTTTCTAAAGCTTCATCAGGGACATGCAGTAGTTTCCTGTCACATTCACTGGTGGTTCTGGGTTGTGGGGAGGTGACTTGCAGTGGCAGGACAAAGGAAGCACAGGTGATCCAGGTATCCCTGTAGGGGCCCAGTCAGAGTTCACGCTCAACACGAGCTAGATTTGACTCAGAACATTGGAATTAGCGGAGTAACAGGATCAATTTCCCCCCAGGACGCAGGGGAAGGACTTCAGGGTACAAGGCAGAATTCAGATGTTTACCTCGACAGGGGGCACATTGCTGCCTGGATTGTCTTCCTCAGAGAGGCCACTGAGAATTCACTCTGAGTAGATTCTCTCCTAACATCCCACACTTCCTTCTCAGGCCTCATCAAAGTGGGTAACCGTGTGCCCACTTCCGTATTTGCTTTATAAGTGTTTCCAAGCTCCACAAGGGCAGGCTATTGGCCTTTTTGTACTCACTGTGTACCCAGGGCCCAGCCTGGAGCCCAGAGGAGAAAGTATCTGCTGACAGATGGTGCAGATGTTGGCCAGACTGCTCCCGGGCATGCGTGGAAGAAGCTCTGCCTCAGACCCAGGGAGCGCAGTGTGAACTGAGTGCCAGGCGCTCTCAAAACCCAGGTGCACGCGGAGGCCACATTCAGAGCCGCGGGAAGCAGGTGAGAAATTCCAATGATTTCATTCAATATTCAAAATCCAAATCCATGTTTCCCCCCACCTCTGAAACAACTCTGTTATGTTTGAAAATTATTCTGCAGTTGCAAAGAGATGGTGTCGGGGGCAGACAACCAGCAGTCTTGCAATAAAAATCACAGAAAATAAAGCAGCGAGCAAACACGTGTTTAACACACGAATGGAGCTCTATCACTTCAGCTTTTTCATCCCTAAATACGTATTTTAAGATTTCAATGAATGCATAAGCAAGTAGCAAAGAATTATTAAAAGAATTTAAGCAGCTAATTGTACTTAACTTCATCACTGTTAAGTAACGGACGTTATATGATTTCTAAGACACAAGATATTCACATAATATGGTCATATAATATGGTCATATTTATATAGTCATATGACATGCAGGCATATATGTGTATATAATACATGTATGCACATGAAGGTCTGCATAAATATTTGTGCGTGCAATTTTTTTCAGGAATGCATGATGGAATAAATGCAGGTGGGTGTGGTTCCACAAAGACAATCACATTCAGGTGTGCTGACACCAGATGGGTCTGAGAGCTACCAATATAAATGTGTGTGCAGATGTATAGCAAAATGTCTTAGCCTGGGATCCATGAACAATTTAGAGGCCTGAAAAGTGTGTGCAAAGTTGTGTGTGAGTGTGCATGCGTGCAGACTCAGGAGGAAAGGCCCACAGCCTTCATGAGCCTGGCCAGGAGCCCATGACTGTGACACAACTCCTGGAACCAAGGGTCCTCCTCGAGGGCACAGCTCCATCTGTGCGTGCTAAGTGCACATTTGCAACGTTATGCACTTTACTTTCTGAACATGTGGATGCAATATTTAATTCACAGAAACTCTTGCAACAAAGCATGCTGCCATTTGTTAAAATTAAATCACTGTGTGGTTCTGCTACACCGAAAGTGAAAACATTTTACAGCTGAACTCTGCATTCATATTTCAGCCGCCACCTTGCTCATGGGGGTTTTCAGATGATCCTGTGACTTGGAAGATTCGATCAGGGGCCACTTTTGGGGCCCAAGGGCTCTGCCTATTCTCTCTTTAAGTCTCATATCACGAAAAGAAAAACAAACAAAACTTGCTTCGTTTCTGTATCTGTCATTTCCAACCAAGAAATAGAGAAAACTCGTAGTTTTTATTCAACGAACAGCTCTGATCCAGCGAAGGGAAGTGAGTTGGCAGCTCTGGGCTGACAGCCGTCCTGGCAGGGCTCCTTTCCTCCCCTTGCAGCTCTGCATGTGACGGTGGTGACCCCAGAAAGACAGAGAGTCCTGAGAAGAGAGGCAGAGTTTCCGCAGGCGTGGCTTTCCCCCATTCTGGCCTAGAACCTCCGATATTTTCCTAAAGCGAAATCCAGTCTTTATTCAGAACTGTCGTTCATTTATCCTGAACCCTCCTAACCTGGCCTGATTCTAGATTTGTTGATGGTCAATATTTGAAAGGTCTGATCGAAAAGTAGGGTTACAAAATTAGGGCTGGAATGAATCGTGTATTTTAATTCATTTGTCTCAGCCCAGGCCCTACATTCTGTAAGAACAGTATATAACCTTTAACAGAAATGATCTTTTACACTGAAAAAGAGAGCAGTATCAGCTAAAACGGAAGTGGCCATGGTATGACAAAGGAGTAAGCTGACTCGAGTACACAGTTGGTGCACAAATGCTTTGAGAAAATATTTTCTGGGTTTTCCCCATTGCTTCTTCTTGTTTATGCATCTGAATAGTTCCACACATCTCCCTCAGTAGCTTGGCAAAATATATAATGCAACACCATAACATATATAAGATATGCATTAAATTATTTATGTAATAAAACAGGATGTGATACTGTCAGAAGACTCAATATAAGGATTCGTTTTTTATAGATCCTACTAGGGTCTGTTTCAAAGAAGAGCTACACAAAAACTAAACCATTTATAAACCAGAATTATCTCTGAAATCTCTATGATAAAGAATTATTATTGTTTCCAACATCTTTCCTCAGTTTATTAACCATTACTTTATTAACTCATCTAAGAACATTACACCTTAAATAAAGAACCCTGGTCAAATTGAAAATCAAATTTACATGCCTGGATTGTTCCTTTTAAAATGGTGTTAAACTGGGCATGGTGGTCCATGCCTGTAATCCCAGCAATTCAGAGGATCACAAGTTCAAAGCCAGCCTCAGCAAATTAGTCAGGTCCTAAGCAACTTAACAAGACTGTGCCTCAAAATAAAATATTTAAAGGGCTGCAGGTGTGGTTCAATGGTTAAGTGTTCCTAAGGTCAATCCCTGGTACCAAATAAATAAATAAATTTAATTAATTAATTTAATTAAATGATAAGAAAGGGAATCACCTGCAATGAGGACAGGCTACTATAGGGAGCACCTTCAGATCCTTGGGAAGGCCACATAGATTCAAGCATTTGCTTCAATTCACTCTTTTTTTTTTATTTCCTGTGTTTCTCCACAGATCCAAAGTCCTACCCAAGTTTGTAAGTATGAGTGCTAGCCTCCAACTTAAGCAAATCATGACCCAAATAAAATCATCTATTAAAAAAGAAGCAAATTAGTATTATAAAAACTAAATTATTATTATGATATATTAAAATTGCTCATCAGTCAGATGGGAGAGAGTGTGGCATGGGTTCCATAGAACTGTTCCAGCATGGTTCTTTTCTAGAAAATTCTGTATTTCCATAGAAAAATGGGAGAGTTCACAGTTCTTTCACAGTTGTAGTCCATCGATTTTGTGCTTTTCTGTTTTATAAACAATCCTAAGTAGAAGGCTTGCTTCTAGACACAGTTTTTATTTATAACTCAGACAGTGTTGTGCTCCATGTTGAAATGCATGATTTCTGCTCTGAACATTTAATTATTTCCATCAGATGAACTAATGTACTCTTTTGGACACCAAGTTCTCTCTGTCTGAAATAGCACCAGGTGGAGCTCATTTTAAGAGTCCAGTTTAATGATTTATTCATTCTTTTGGCTTATTTTCCGCCCTCATTCCTTTTTCTCAAGTTTTAAATGTTAAGATCAAGGAGATTAGTTCCTCATATATTTCACTTCAATTTTTATCTTTCATCTTAGGCCAACATTTTCTTGAGACAGAGGTGCAGTGATTCAGCTTGCCTGCTGGGCCGCCTCTGCGCATCCCGCCCTGTAATGACAGCTCTCAGAGAGCCTGGCTTTCTTAAGCAATGGAGTCTCCCATTGCTATGCTGAAGGCTGGGAATCTTTGGGTGGCACCGTGTTCCCTATGGATGCTCAAACAACAGGTTGTGGTGAATGACTTTCTGACTAACCTCGTCAATATTCTAATCTGCTTTTATATAGATCCTTGTTCAACCACCCATTAAGAGAGTGAGTAATCCGTATACTGCAACAGGCAAGAAAATATGGAAGTACTGATGGAACATTTTCAACTAAAAAATGAGAAACTTCTTTGGATCAAAGGCATGAACTGAATACTTTGTGCTATCATTCAACTTTAGGGCCTATGTGTATACCACACACATTACAGACTCTTAAAAGTGCCTTTTTAAAAATACCTATATATACTAGAGATTGAGCCTAGGGGTGTTTTGCCACTGAGCCACATCCCCAGTCCCTTCTTAATTTTCATTTTGAGACAGGGTCTCACTAAGTTGCTGAGGCTGACTTCAAACTTGTGATCCTCCTGCCTCAGCCTCCAGAGTCACAGGGATTACAGGAAGATGCCACCACACCCAACAAAATGTTATTTTTAAAATTTGAAGTACAGGCATCTTTTAAAAATTCATGCTGTCTCTCAGAAGCCATCATTAGTTTCTTTCTTTCTTTTGCTTTAAGCATTGGTTTTTTATAAAAAAAATCCGTGTTTGCTAGTGATAATTCTAAATAATGTTCAGCTTTCTCAATTTTCATTTTTTCAAAGGCTGATTCTGAGGTGTACTGTTTATCTTTTTGCACAGTTTCCCCGCACACACCCCATCTCTTTGATTGCTATATTTCTTTTGTTTTATTTTCACTTATCTTCATTAGTCAAGCGGAAGTCCCAGAATTCTATCTACAATTTCAGCCAGGCTGTTAAGAAGCGAGTCCTTCCAGGTGATCAACACGACCCTCAGCAAGTCCTCTGGGCAGGGTTCTTATCTGTGCCAGCTTTTGGGAAGTACAAACTTCAGTCAAATTTTGACTCCTTGTATTTCCTACTTTCAAATTATATCCCACACTGCTCAACCCAGAATGTGTTCATCAGATGGCAATCTACTTACACATTTAGCTATGACTCCGCAATTAAAGGGAAGCACTACCACATTACAGAGGAAAGAAATTTTTTTCCATATATAGTGTTTATAGCATCATTTAAAATCTTGAGTACAATTTCCATTCCAGGGATAAATCTGTAAGGGAAGTGTGATTTTTCAGTGTAACCCAGAACATTTTCTCTTGCCCAAAGAGAAGCAGAAAGAAACATGACTGTGTGCATGAAATGGAAGGGTGGTACCTGCAGAAGATGAATGTGTAGTCTGAGGGGCTCTGAGGGACAAAATGACAGAAGGAGGATCTGGGCAGAGACACTTGAGGGGTACCTTGGTGAGGGTGAAGATTTAATCAAGAACCGCATTGTCCAATCAGCACTGACAGTCAAGTCTAAGAAAAGTCAGAACAGTTTGAATTTCAGAAGGAAGGAAACACTAATGGAAGAGGGAACGGATAGGTAGCTGGGAAACAATCCGTCCTCCAATTCAGAGAGAAGATAATCAAACCCTGCAGGGACAGATCCATGAATTTAGCAAATTCATTTATGAAATGAATTCAATGTTGTTTCAATGCTTTCTTTTTTTTCCATCAATGTCTTTTGTATGAATGGAACCAAAGGCACCCTATAAAAAGTCACTTGCGTCTGTGCCTCTGCTTGCCAGGAAGGGCCGGGCAGACATTCCATGACCAGCCTTCTTTCCATCAGCAGAGCTGGCAGCCGCACCCTCCACAGCAAGTTGCTGGCAAGGAAAAGCCCTGGAGAGGGGGACCTTTTCTCCCCAGCGGTGTCACTTTCAACAGCACTCCGTTCTCGGGGAGCCGCTCACTGTCATGTGCATGCTTGTTCTGTTTATGTCAGAGAGGGGGCCGCCACAGCACCAGGCCTCTCTGTGACCCATTTGAACTAGTAGACCTTAGACTCATATTTTATTTCAGAAAATAGTTTCCACAAATGTGTGTGTGTGTGTGTGTGTGTGTGTGTGTGTGTGTGGTTCCACTTCCCTTCCCCTAATACCATTGTTTTCTTTTACTTTTTTATCCTCCCACTAAGCTGACCAAGGGCATGGGTGTAAATTTCAAAGAAAAAGAAGAGGAGGAGGGAAAGGAGGAGGAAAAACTCTTTTGGGGATTGAAATGAGAAAATAAAAAGATAAATGCTTTGACACATGATACATGGTAGGCTTTCCCCTCGCTCCACGGCCCCATTTCTTTTTCTTTCTTCTTTTTTTAACTTTCTTGGATTGACCAGCATTAATGTCTCCTTGTACCTCTTTGGCTGCTTCTGGAGCTACTTAATTTGGAAACTACAGTGACCCAGATTTCAGCTAAGGCAGTGGAAGGTATTTACAGATTCTGGGAATGTGTTCTTAGGGTATAAAGAGCCACTTCGGCAGCACAGGGCACAGTTATGGGATGGGACATATTCTCTGTGACAACATTTCCTTAGTAATAGATTATAGACTTGTTTCTGTTCTGTCGAAATGTAATTACATTATTCCACCTATAAAGCTATTGAAATCCAAACTGAGAGGCTGTGGGGTTGAGAGACCATGCCATTGCACCACAGAGGCATCTGGGGATAATTCACCTGACCAGCATGACAATCAACTGTGTTAAGGGAAGTGGTTAAAATTAGATTTCTTGTATCAGAATATTTGAAGTTCAACAGTAGAAATGTTTAGAAAGTCCTGATAAGTCAAGAGACTGGAGTAGCTGTGAGTTGGATTGCATCCTCCAACTCACTTTAAAGCAGAGATACAATTCAAAATTTAAAATAATCTAAGACAAGCACTCAAAACCACCTCTCTGAATTATTCTGAACAGATAAAACCGGAAATGCGGAGATACTCCAAAATCCCATTCCAAGGGACTGTAACTGGCATTAGATAATCAAGTCTGAAGACAAGAAGAAGGAATAGATATTTTCCCATAGAGAGAGAAAACAAAGAGGGAAAAGGTAGAGACACAGATGACAGAATGACCCGAAAGACATGCTCTGGGCTCTTTGTGTGCAGTGCTCCTGGACAGGAACTTGCTTTGGCACCGTGTAGCAATGACACTAACCACATGGCAAGTACTTTCTTTTTTGTTAACTTTTGATACCCCCAGCAACCTTGCAAAGAGGCAAGATTGGAATGCCCATCCTGCAAGGAGGAAACCAAGCCACGAGATGTGAATGGCTTGCCCAAGTTTGTCAATTACTAAGGGCAGAGTCAGGCTTCCACGTAGATCTGCTGACAAGTCTAGTTCTTTTCCCATCAGGTTCTCAGGGCATCCCCTGGAAGAAACCTGAAAGAATGGGGCCTCTAGAGGCCAAGAAAGAAGCACTGTTGACAAAATGGAGAAAACAATTATCAAAGTCTCTCAGGTCAGGGTTTGAGTGAGAATTAAATTAGGTCATTGACATGGCTTGCTTAACAGAGCACCTGGCACCTACCAGACACCCCGCAAAGGTTAGCTCCCCTCCTAGCATCACCAGCTCAGCTTCCACGAGGTAAGCACGTTTTTGTGAACTAACGTGATAACCTAAGTATACAATAATAATATTTCTTTGGAAAAAGGCATTCTGAGTTGTGAAAACATATGAATGAGCTTCTGAGTAGGATGCAAGATGCCCAGGAAAGCGGTGGTGTTGATCTCAAGTTTTAAAGAAATACTCTTAATTGCATAAGATAACTTTAATGAATGAAAACTGAACCAAGGAGGAATGAAATGGATATTCTATGTGGGACAGGTGAAAAAAGCAGCCAAGAAGACTGGCTTACTATTTTTAGTTGCATCTATAATAAGGGAATTCTCTAAGCGCATAAAATCCAGCTAATTTGAAGAGCCAGAGAGCTGTCTGAGTACACACTCATTCCCTCCGTGGAGGAGAGGACATTGGTGCCACAGTAAAGAATCCGGTCAGTTTTCTTGTGCAGGACAGAGGAGCAAGGGCCAATCGACTGTCAAGAGCTCAAGATTTCCCTTTCACTGGCTGGTTTGGTCCTTGCTGATTCTGAGTCTCCATCAGTAAGCTTGTGACCTTGTGGATGATCATGGAGACTGCAAGACCACCTATGGTCATGTCACAAGGTAGCCCTCGGATGGTTGAAGACATCAGTCATTCCCAAAGCCACCAAAACAGAAGCTAGACTTCACAGTGCTCAGGCCTGAGCTACGGCCCCGGCAGATCCACATCCATTTCTTTTACTGAACCCAACCATTGTTTTGGTTTCTAATAAGGGATTTCTTTGGTAATCCATGGGTAAGAAATACGAATAAATTGTATTTGGAAAATAAAATATAGCAAAATATGAAATGTCCCAAGGGATGGATGTGAGGTTATGAACAGGTAAAACTACTTCTCATTATCATTTTGGAAAGCAGATTCTAGGCATCAAAGTATGCGTGGAAGATACAGCCATGTGTAAAATATTGCCATTGGTGCATTGTAGCTCTGGAACTTATGCCCTGGAATACCATTCAAAAATTCCTTGAAAAATGTCATCATGGGGAATTTCTACTGTTCTCGTTATGATTTCTCTACAACTTGCACAACTTGATGTGCGAGAGTTGTGCATTTTGTAGAGGTGCCTATCTTTCCTAATAGCCACATTGACTGATGTCTTTGAACCTGAGATCCTCCAATTTTGACAATATAGATTATAGTTCTAGATTGAGCAATATAACTTTCTTCCTCAACGCAGACCAGAATTCTCAGTTATTGTTACAGATACAGATGTGTATCCATAGAGACTAAGTTTACATCAAATAACAGTTCTAGATCACTAGAATTAATAATCTTAAATTTGAAATAGACCTTAGAGGAGCCCCTCCTAGAACATTTGTGACCCAAAGCAGCATCATTCTGCCATGGAACACTTCATTATAAAACATCCGGGCTCTGGGGTGGCACAGCTCAGCTTGCAAGAAACAGCTTTCCCACTTTGAGCAGACACCTGCCTCCCTGTAATTTCCCCTCACTAGTTTTAGTTTTGCCTCTTGAAATCACACAGAATTAGTCCATTCCTTTTTCTAATACAGTAGCCAAATATTTTAATACAGTAAATATTCTCCAAATCACTGCTCTTTTCTGCCTTGGTTGCCCACAATTTACCTGTTCTGGCTTCTGTTAGCCCTGACCTTACCGAGGCTCCTGTTTGCCGCGGCTCATTCAGACTGTTGTGGAGATGAAATCTGCTGGGAGGTAGGCATTTTGGTGGCAGGGAATGCAGTAGGAACTGGAAAACAGTGCAACTGCCTTCAGCCATTTAAGCAAGCTGGAGTGACTGTCCTCATCCCAGTGCTGAATTAATGTTAGGCTTTCTAACAGGAGAAATCAGGGGACTATAAAGATCTAGACCCATTGCCCCCACCATGTCTCTATTTTCAGAGACTTTAACATTATTCTAAAATGTTCTTTTTTCATGATTCAATTATATGCAAAATGTGCATAGCAGCATAATGCAGATTATATCAG
Organism: Aplodontia rufa; assembly: GCA_004027875.1. NCBI lineage: Eukaryota > Metazoa > Chordata > Mammalia > Rodentia > Aplodontiidae > Aplodontia > Aplodontia rufa. Next base: position 39,342 of record PVKS010018005.1, read on the forward strand.
ATACATGTCCTTTCATTGACTTTTCATAAGAACATCACATTTAAGACTTAGAAGAGGGGCTGGAGCGGTGGCTCCGCTTGCCCGGCATGCGCGAGTGTACAAGTTCTAACCCAAGCACCCACATACAAAACTAAGTGTCAGAGCAAAGAAATTCATGTGAAAAACTCAATAAAAATTGATTCTCTCTGTCTCTCACTGTCTCTCTTTCACTGTATTCCATTTAAAAAAAAAAGAGCTAGAAGAAACCCTAGAATTCTCTACTTTAACCCCTTCATTGTGTAGATAAAGTGAGGTTTGGAGAGGTTAAGTTACAGAGGGTCTGTGGCAAAATTGTGGTCAGATCCCAATTCTGTCCCTTACAAATATAATTTCTAACCAGGGAAAAGGAATTCCATAATAGGAATAGAGCCAAACACTAGTAATTACTAATTAGCAGCAATAACTTGACTCTTGCTTTATCAGAGAAGTTTCTGCAGATGTCCTATGTAACACAGGTTCTTCTCAACCCTGTCCCCAACTACTTTCTACCTTTTTTTTAAGCATACTGCAATCATATTATTTCTACATTTGTTTATCTGCTTACAATAACCATATTTGTTTATATACAAAAGTTGAGATTTTGGATATTCACCCATGGTCTTGGTGAGTCTGAGCAGCTTTTTGAACATCAAATCTGGAGTGGGTAAGACAGAAGCCAGAGACCAGGGCTCTAAGATGTCTTGAATGTTGATTGGCTATGAGAGCAAAGCAGAACTAGAGTGAAGCAAATAAAACAAGATAGGAGGAGGGAAGACAGGGACTTCAGCTGTGGAGAAGTCTTTGGATCCATATCCACTCTAAGCAAGAAAACACAATGAGAAACAGATGGGTCCCCATGGGAATCAGAGGTCACAGAAGCAGGGCAGCGACTGAGCCATGAGTGTATATTTTGGGCTTGGGTGCTGGTGGAAATGTGTAGAAGGCTTGCTGTAGGTCCAAATGAGTGTCAATGTGTAATGTATAAAAATACATTAAACGAAAAAATTAGGGATGAGTCCACCATATGACCCTGCTATTCCACTCCTGGGTATCTTTCCAGGGGACTTAGAATCAGCACATTACAGTGACACAGCAATATCGATGTTCATAGCAGCACAATTTACTATTGCTAGGCTATGGAAACAACCCCGATGTCCCTCACTAGAGGAATGGATCCAAAAACTGTGGTACATTTATACCATGGAATATTACACAGCAATTAGAAACAATGATATTGCAGCCTTCAAAGGTAAATGGATGGCTATGGAAGAGATCATGATGAGTAAAATCAGCTTAACCCAGAGATCTAAGGGTCGATTGTCTCCACTCATCTGTGGAGGTGGGGACTAGACTGGACAATGAGAAAGTTGGTCTAGTAGCATGAGTTAAATCCAGATAAGATGTAATGCTTTACAATCTAATACTTTTTTTAGAGTTATAGTGGGAAGGGGAAGGGAGGGATAAGGGAGGGTAATTGGGGGGCACTCCTGGGGATAAATGCAATATCCAGAATATATACACATTTTATATTATTTTGTTAAAATCTTGTAAG
>PVKS010018006.1:0-40923 GCA_004027875.1 Aplodontia rufa
GCTACCACGCCTGGTTTTTAAATATTATTTTTAATTTTTGTACTACTGGGCATCAAACCCAGGCATATTTTACCACTAAGATACATCCCCATCCCTTTGGTTTTTTTTATTTTTTTGTTTTTTGTTTTTAAGAGAGAGGGACAGGGGCTGGAGCGGTGGCTCAGTGGTTTCGGCGCTTGCCTGGCAAGCACGAGGACCCAGGTTCAAACCCCAGCACCGCGTATACAACTAAGTGTTGGAGCAACTAAAGCCATGTGAAAAACTAAATAAAATTATTTCTCTCTTTCAAAAAGAAAAAAAAAGAGAGAGGGACAGTGAGAGAGAGAGAGAGAACCAATTTTTATTTAGTTTTTTCAGGTGACTTTCATTTCTCTGACACTTCGTTGTATATGTGGTGCTGGGGTTTGAACTTGTGTACTTGCACATGCAAGGCAAGTGCTGTAAGCAGTGAGCCACCGCTCCAGCCCCCCTTTTTATTTTTTTATTTTGAGTCAGATTTTGCTAAGCTGCTGAGGCTGGCCTTCAACTTGAGATCCTCCTGCCTCAGTGTCCAGACTTGCTGGTATTACAGGCATACACCACCACACCTACCTCATGATTTTTAATTATAAGCGAGCATTCTTTTTTTTTTTTTTTTAAGAGAGAAACAACTTTATTGAGTTTTTCACATGGCCTTGGTGCTCCAACACTTAGTTGTGTACGTGGTGCTGGGGTTTGAACCCGGGTCCTCGTGCTTGCCAGGCAAGCGCCGAAACCTCTGAGCCACCGCTCCAGCCCCTATAAGTGAGCATTCTGACTTCTCCGTGGCAAGTGGATTAGGAAGACATCAAGGACACAAATATGGAGATGAGTTAGTAGACTAAGTGACCCAAGTGGGGGATGCTGCTCACTGAAGGGGAAGCATTGGAGGTGGAGAGAGGTGGATGGAATTGAGATTCCTATTGTAGCTGAGCTGTCAGAACTTGCAGAGAAATTGAAAGTGAAGAATGAAGGAAAAAAATAATCAGCACTATTTAAGACATTTCAAAGTCTGATTCCAGTCTAATGTAGGAGGACACGAAAATCCTTCCTTCTCATAATCGCAGGAAAAACAAAATAGCTTTCTTTTCTTTTCTTTTCTTTTTCCCAGGGCTGAGGACCGAACGTGGGGCCTTGTGTGTGCTAGGCAAGCGCTCTGCCACTGAGCTAAATCCCCAACCCCGAGATGACATTTTTAATGTACAGAAAAGAAAAAAAAACAAATTAGCTATCTGTAATTCTTTTTTTTTTTTTTAAGAGAGAGAGAAAGACAGAGACAGGGAGAAAGAAAGGAAGAATCAATTTTATTTAGTTTTTCATGCGGCTTTCGTTGCTCCCACACTCTGTTGTATACATGACGCTGGGGTTTGAACTCTCGTACTTGCAAATGCCAGGCAAGTGCCATAACTGCTGAGCCATTGCCCCAGCCCTTAGCCACCTGTTATTCTATAAGCAAAAGCAATGTCCACCAAAGTTCTGTCTGACAAAGTCCAGGCTTGGGGATGGGCTAGGCAAAGCCAGCCCTGGAGATTGCCAAAACCATCCATTCTAGGAATTGCCTGTGTTTTAATAATTATATGTATTATGAAATTACTCAATCTGAAACTCTCTGATTGTTATAAGAATTCCGCTGCTTAGACAACTGTTGCGGATTGTTGAGAAGGATACTAGTTACAACACAAATAGAAATCATGGAAAACAAACCAATATTGACTTTAAAATAAAGTTGGATATAGAAAGCAAAATAATTAGAACTAAGGAACAAAGAAACAATATACGTGAAACATTTACCAATACCATCCTGAGTGCTCACATTGTACTGTGAACTTTGAGTGAGAAAGGCGTGTTTACCTTTCCTGTTGTTACAGAGGATGAGCTTTAACTCCCTAGCAGTAAATAAGACATGTTTACCCTTTTTGTCTTTGCAGAGGTTAGACTTTAACTTTTTAGCCCATAGGTTAGGATGCACAGATAACTTTATAGGATTAACATTTATAGGATCTAAGATAGCTATAGAATATTTGGTAAGGTTACAACAACAAAACAGTTTTAGGTTAGTAGTTAATACAGTATTGGGGTTATAATAGCCTGTAACATAGTCTAGCGAAATAAGAAATTTTTCATTTATGCTAAGATAGGATTTCTAGACTAATGCAGTGCAGTGAGCTTCAAGGCTTCTCTTATCTAGTGAGGTAATGGTTTGCAGAAACATCTAAAGAAATTTAGGGAGACAGAATTTGGTGACGTGTTTGGTCTCTGTTCTTTGTAAAAGCAGGTTTAAACAATATGGTCATTATGGTGGGGAAGTCGAGGGCATGAATTGTACTAATGGTTCATGCTTTAAGTTTACTGGGAAACTGAAAAGAGAATTGTATGATGAAGCTGATAATGAGAGGCTTGTTTGTGCACCTGTATAAAAATGTTCAACAATGAAGAACAGACGGCATTTTGCTCAAGCAGGGAACTGTGTCTGATTGCATCTTGTCCCGGAGGTTCCAGCCATTCCTCTGTATCACCGACTCCACTCCTTCGGGAACCCAAGTTCAGCTGGGGCTGGCCCCTAGCACTAGTTCAGCGATAGCTGAAGGAAAATTATACCAAATGGAAGCTCAGATCTACACAAAGGAATGAGAGATACCAAAAATTGTGAATGGGTAAATATAAGGTATTTTTCTCTTAATTTCTTTAATGTAAGGCAAAAATAATAACAGTATATGATGGGTGTTAGGAGATGCATAGAAATAACACATGTCAGCAATAGCACAGAGGATGGGTGGGATCCGGGAAGAACCAAGCAGGACTCCTGGGTTGGTCCTGCACAGTTGTGACAGTGGCAATGCGGTTCACTGGAAGGCAGCTGAGCTCACCCCTAGACCACCAACGCACTCAAGCCACCACCATTTCTCAAGACTAGGAGAACAGACAGGAGTTGGTTGGAGTGAGACCGGCAAAAAATTCACTGGGGACTGGGAGCCAACATCTGCTTCACCCTGCCTGAGGGAACTGATTTCATTCATGAATTACCAGCTTCTCAGCACAAGCAACTTTTTCAGGAAAAACTAATTGCACCTTCTCAAGAGTTGGCCAAATGGGTCTAGAGGTAACTGGATCTCTCTCTCTCTCTCTTTTTTAAGAGAGAGGGACAGTGAGAGAGACAGAGAAAGTGAGAAACTTTGAGTTTTTCACATGACCTTAGTTGCTCCAACACTCAGTTGTGTACGTGGTGCTGGGGTTTGAACCCAGGTCCTCGTGCTTGCCAGGCAAGCGCCGAAACCGCTGAGCCACCGCTCCAGCCCCATGAATCTCTCTTCTTTATTGAACAATTCAGGAATCCTGGCCTAAGTTAATCAATGTCATGCATTCCCTTGGCCAGGAGGAAAGTTCAGAAATGGGTTGAGATGAGGAAAAATGTTCTGTGGGCTTATGAGAATAATGCCTTTCTTCTTTAAGACTGACCCACCAATTACGGCACTTGCCTGGCATGCGCAAGTCCGCAGGTTCAAACCCCAGCAACACGTACACAACGAAGTGTCCAAGGAATGAAGGTCATATGAAGAACTGAATAAAAATTGCTTCTCTCCTCTCTCTCTCTCTCTGTCCCCTTTCTTAAAAAACAAAAACAAAACAAAACTGACCTGCCAAGGGGCTGGAGCAGTGGCTCAGCAGTTACAGCACTTGCCTGGCATGCACGAAGACATGGGTTCGAACCCCAGCACCCACGAACACAACGAAGTGTCAGAGCAAGGAAAAACCACATGAAAAACTAAATTTAAAAAATTGATTTTCTCTCTCCCTCTCTCTCTTAAAAAAAAGGGGGGGCTGGATCGGTGGCTCGGTGGTTACGGCGCTTGCACGGCATGTGCAAGTACACGAGTTCAAACCCCAGCACCCACATACACAGCTAAGTGTCAGAGCAACGAAAGCCATGTGAAAAACTCAATAAAATTGATTCTGTTTGTCTATCTCTCCCTCACTGTCCTGTTTAAACAATAAAAAAAAAATAAAAAATAAAATGGGAATCTCAATACAGTGGGATTTAAAAAAAAAAGACTGACCCATCAAAAACAATGTCCCTCTTCCTCTGAACACTGTGGTACAAGGAAGCCAGCTGGTGCTGTGGCAATCATTTGGAATCCACTTGGAGGTTGAAGGGTAAGAGAGGGTGGGGGTCAGAGATCAGAGCTGACTGAACGGCTGCAGATCCACCAGTGCCAGCAGGACTTCCTTTACCTAAGTCAACGTTCACCTGAGTTTAAACTGGGCTTTCTATTACATTGTTATGGTTTGGTCTGGAATGTTCCCAAAGGCTCCTGTGTTGAAAGCTTGGTCCCCAGTGCAGCAATGTTCAGAGGCAGGGCTTTGGGGATGGAGGGCTCTGACCCCATCAGGGGATCAAACTTTTGCTAGCTGAATGGACTACTGGGCTTGGGTGGAACCTGCAGCTGGTGGGACATGGAGGAGAAAGGTCACTTGGGGCATGTGTTGGCAGGGTCTTTCTTTTCTCTCTCTTTCCTGAGCTGAGCAGCTTCCTCTGCCATGTTCTTCCACCATGACAAGCTGTCTTGCCTCAGGTCCACAGCAGTGGAGCTGGCCAACCATGGCCTCAACCTCTGAGATCAGGAGCCAAAAGAAATGTTTCTTCCTCTAAGGTGTTTTTCTCACACAATTGTCACAGCAACAAAAAAGATGACTCACACAGGCATGGAGCCAAAGGCAACCTACCTTATTTAGGTATATTACATTTGAGGTGGCTTTTGGATATCAATATGGAAACATGGACTTTGCAAGTGAGCCTGGAGTTCAGAGGGGAAGGAATCCGTGGGACACAGAAACTTTAATGTCAGTGATATACCAAGTGTACATAAAGCCATACATTCTACCGGAGTCACTAAAAACATAAGTGATCAGAAGTGATTCCAAAGCTAGCACTGAGGGCATTTAGAAATTGAAGAGGAGTAGCATTGTAATTGAAGAAAATCTACAGAGTTGCATATCACAGAATAAAAATATTATGGAATCTTGGCATGAGAAGGAACCTCTCTCCTCTCTCTCTTTCTCTCTCTCTGCTTCTCATCGTGGGATGGAACCCAGGGCCGTGTGCTTGCTAGGTGAGTGTTCTATAACTGAACACACCTCTTGTCCAGCTCTTTAATATATGCAATTTCATATAAGTAATATATACTCATATTTAAAAAATCAAATTGTGAAAAGCTGTCTTATAATGAAAGATGAATCTCCCTGTTCCTTGATCCCTTTCTTGAGAGGCAATCACATTTACAAATACTTGAGTCCCATTTGAGATGGAGAAACATTATACGTAACAAAGACACAGGTGTATAAAAACATATATTCATGTTCAAATCCATATATGTCTACACAGAATGGTGGCATAACATGCGTTTTCCCATTCTTCTCTGTAAACAAAACATGCCTATTCTTCACTTCACAGCTCAGCTTAGAGAATTTTCCACAGCTCTCCTTTTTTGTTTTTGATGCTTGCTCAGTATTCCGTTGCGTCTCTTCTTGTAACGGACTTAATCTCTTCTCTATAGAAAGACATTTACTTTTGTCAATCTGTCCCTACCACAAACACTGTTTTAGTGAATCCTCTTGCCCTCTATCTTTGCACATCTCTGCTAGTGCATCTGTGGGATATCTTCCTACGGCTGGGGGAAGTTTGCTATGTACCAAGAGGGATGCTTACAACAGCAAGTAATGGAAATCCCGACTCATCTGACTCAAACCACGAAGAAATGCATGATCATGCTTCAGTGATTGTAAAGTACAGATTTTTTCCACAGATAAAAAGTTTTAGTTTTTTTCTTTTTCTTTTTATTAAGAAATTTAGTTGAATATTCAAAAATGTTTCCAATGAAACAATTTGATATTTATATATATTCTGAAAATTAGATTTGCCCCCTAGAGCTCCCCCTTATTTCCCACCCTTATCCCTCCCCCTTGGTCCCTCCCCACTCCTTCCCAATACATCTCTACCAAAGCCTTAGGTTGTGTGTCACTACACCTTTTCAGGGTTTAATACATGAGAGTTGACCTCCTTTCTCCATGGCCAGGGTCAAGCTCCAGCCTCCATAGATGAGTGAAGACATTTGACCCTTGGTTCTCTGGGTTATGCTGACTTCACTCAGCATGATTTCTTCCATAGCCATCCATTTACCTTCAAAGGCTACAATATCATTGTTTCTAATTGCTGAGTAGAACTCCATGTATATATGTCCCACAGTTTTTGGATCCATTCATCCAGTGAGGGGCATCTGGCTTGTCTCCATAATTTAGCTATTGTAAATTGAGCTGCTATGAACATAGATATTGCTGTGTTGCTGTAATGTGCTGATTCTAAATCCCCTGGAAACATACCTAAGAGAGGAATAGCAGGATCATATGGTGGGCTCATCCCTAGTTTTTTGAGGATTCTCCACACTGCTTTCCAGAGGGGCTGTACCAGTCTGCAGCTCCACCAACAGTGTGCTAGTGAAGTACAGATTTTTTTAAAAAAAATGTTATTGTTCCTTTTTAGATGCACAAGACAGTAGGATATACAGTGACAAATGTACAGAAGCCTGGGGTGTGACTTCTTGTAATTCAGTCCCTAGTATTGCCCTTTCCCTTCCCTTCAACCACCCCCTGTTCTGTTTAGATATACATGACAATAGAATAAACAATGACATAATTATAAAAACTTTAAAGTCCCGGAAATCAGGACAAATCTACCAACTCACGCACATCTGATGGTGTGCCATAGTTAAATTGGCGACATTTTCTTTTCTGTGTGGCAGCAAAAAAAGGTGTCACATCTTCTGATCAACAGTGCTTTAGATGAGATGAAATGTGGCATTTCCTATAAAAACCAACCACAAAACTGTTATAGAAGATGAAACACAAAAAGCAGCTAACATTGTGAAAAAAAATGCTTATGTTGTTAATAACCTCACTGCGAGTCAATACATCCAAACTAAGCGTTTTCCACAGCAGAGGTCCACAGCTTTCCATTTTATTTATTTATTTTTTTAAGAGACAATCAATCTTATTTAGTTTTTCACGTGGCCTTCGTTGCTCGGAGACTTCGTTGCGTACGTGGTGCTGGGGTTCGAACTTGCATACTTGTGCATGCCAGGTAAGCGCCGTAACCGCCGAGCCACCGCTCCAGCCCCTAGAGGTTTCCTTTTTGGTGTTGCATGGCATTCCACTGTATGCTTTCCTATGATGTATTTAAACTGTTCCCTACTGATAGACACTCGATTTTGTCAACGTTTTGCTATTGTCAATACCGTTTTAGTGAATGGGTGTAGCTCTTTTCACCCAGCTGGTCAAAAACAAACAAGGTTGGTAACATCTACCAAGGGAAATGGGTTCCTTTATTCCCAGTTGGCAAAGAAAGGATAATTTGGTATAGTGGGTTTTTTCTTCTTCATCTAACATTTCTAAAGGACAGTAACTATCAAAATTTTAAATGTACCCAATGATCCAGAAATCCCTCCTCACATAATACTCGCATAACGACACAGAGGTTTTTGTACAGTCGTGACTATTGCTGTACTGTTCATTACTGTCGTTACTATTATTATCCTACTGAGGACGGGACCCAGGGGTGCTTCACCACTCCGCTACATCCTCAGCTCTTTTTATTCTTTATTTTGAGACAGAGTCAGGCTAAGCTGCTGAGGCTATCTTTGAATTGGCAATCTTTCTGCCTTATTTTCACAAGTCACTGGGCTTATCAGAGAGTGCCACCCTGCTAGCTTGCAATATTGTTTATGATATTAAAAACAGCCCAAGCTAGGTGCCATGGTGCACGCCTGTCATCCCAGCAACTCAGGAGGCTGAGGCTGGAGGATTGCAAGTTCAAAGCCAGCCTCAGCAACTTAGCTGAAGTCCTTAGTGAGACTGTCTCAAAATAAAAAATAAAAAGGACTGAGGATGTGGCTCAGTGGTTAAGCGCCCTTGGGTACAATCCTCGGTACCAAAGCAAACAAGCAAACAAAACAGCCTAAATGTTTACCAGTGGGGTAGCAGTTGTATAAGCACAAAGTATATGCATATTATGTATTTCTTTTATTTTTTTTAAAAGAGAAGGACAGAAAGAGAGAGACAGAGAGAATCAGTTTTTATTGAGTTTTTCACATGGCTTTCGTTGCTCTGACACTTTGTTGTGTATGTGGGTTGCTGGGGTTTGAAACCGTGTACTTGCGCATGCCAGGCAAGCGCCTTAACCACCGAGCCACCGATCCAGCCCCAATATTATGTATTTTTTTAAAAAATCTGTCTTTCCAGGCAAAGAGATACACTCATTTGGACTTTTTGAAAACAACAACAACAAAAATAAGCCATAGAATAAAATATATCATCACATTTTTGTTTTTAAAAACTCCAAATGAGTATATCTGTCTTTGCCAGGAAAAAGGTAAGATTTATATCAAACTTCTGGTGACATTGACCTCTGGGACAAGGTTTGGATAGTGAATTTCACAATTTTTGAAAACATTTACTTTTTTTGTTGTTGTTGTTGTTTTATTGATCAGGTATCGTTCCCCAGTTTTAAAAAAGCATAAAGGGGGTGGGGGAGGGCTTAGGAAAATCACCTAGGAGACTGGAAGATGCGAATATGGGGGAATCATCTCAGAAGGAGATCTCTGACCTCCATGAGATATCCATTTAACTCAGGGGTTCTTCTGGGGGAAACAGCAACTTGGAGAACCCAAGCTGGGCATCCATGACATGGCATTAGCCCTAAATAGCTAAGTATATATACATTTGTTCTTGAATGTTTGATGATGTTTCCCTCAATTGTAACTCTATATCATCTAATAAAAAAATTTAAAAAATAAAAAGAATAAAGAATAAAGGGGAGAAGGGAATTGTGAAACCATAATCTTTGTGTCAAAACACAAGATTTTAAAAACTCAAGCAATCAACCTGAAAAATGTTTAAGCCATGATGACAGATCATTTGAAAATACCTTCCAAACCAGTAATAAAAAGTTGACCATGGCAATAGGAAGTAGATAAAGTTCATAAATTCAAAATATGCATACACAAATGCATACCAACATCAATCCATAAGACATAAATTAACAATGAAGTACTTGTTTTCAACCTAACATACTTGCATGGAAAAAAGACATTTAAAAGTCAGATTGAGGGGCTGGAGCGGTGGCTTGGTGGTTATGGTAACATCAGCAGTTATGGTGCTTGCCTGGCATGCGCAAGTACACGGGTTCAAACCCTAGCACCACACATACAACAAAGTCTCGGAGCAATGAAGGCTGCAAGAAAAAACAAGTAAAAAATTGTTTTTCTCTTTCTCTCTCTCTCTCACTGTCCCTCTCTCTTTAAAAAAAAAAAAAGTCAGGTTGAAACAGGGGTTGCCATTTACCCCTCTTGGAGTATAAACTTGTCAAACCAAAGGCAATTAGCAATAAGCAAACACACATCAAAATATCCATGTAGTCCAGCACCTCTGCTTCTTTGACTTCATCTCTAGAAAAAAATGGGCACACTTAGATATTTAATAGCAAAGATGTTTATAATGCAAAATGTTGACAACAATGGGGCACATTACTCAATAAGCCACAGATGAATTCCTGAGTGGATGATGTTGCCCTTGTTATGAACTATTGAATATTTGAGGGTGTTTCAGAAAAACTTTGTTGTTCTAAGCCAGCCAAATGAAAGGCTATGAGGGCCCTAACTCATTGATAAATAAGGACTTGGAGGAGTGAGGCTAGGCCACAGCAGGTCTCAGAGACATGGTGGAGACCATCTCTCTATTTCTAGGGATCACAGTTCTACATCCTGCCCCCATCAGCTTCCTGTAAGGCTGTCTTGCTTTCTGCTTCTACATGGTTCTTCCTGACTGGGTGCAGCTCTACTGGACTCTGGAGCTCTACCTTACACTCTATGATAAGATCTCTGGTAGCAATATTCAATTTCTTGAGAATTACTATCTGGCTGCTTAGCCAAGCTTGGGGATTGGTTCTTCCTGGGTAAAAGGTGTCAGTCCTGGCTGCTACTATAACCTAGGGTGGGGTCAATTCACTGGGTTCCTGTAACAGGCTCTCTGCTCCCAATGGCCCTGAGGGCCTTGATGTCTCTTGTGGGTGCCCTGAAACCCTGCCTGTACCTCTGAAAATAGTTTCCCTTCAAAGTCCCAGCTGTAGGAGTCTTCTGTTTTGTGGTTGAGAGGAATGTGAATACAATGCTTTCTAGAAGTTGAGTACTGAAAACGAACTAATACTCTTCAACCTCATGATAGCAGAGTACCTTCTGAACCTGGCTACTCACCCACTGGAATGCCCAGGGTGTTACAATGAATGTGAGGAAGAATCTTGTCAGTAGTGAAGGTCTTTCTTGGCAACTGTGTTAGTTAGCTTCCTGTTACTGTGAAAATACCTGAGATAAATCAACTGAAAAAGAGGAAAGGTTTCCTTTTGGCTCACAGTTTGGGAGGTTCTAGCCCAAGATCTATTGACCACATGGTTTGGGGCCTGTGGTGAGACAGCACATCATGGTGGGTGCATGTGATACAGGAAGCTGCCCACCTCATGGTGGCTGGGAATCAATGATAGAAAGATGAAGGAGAGGCCTGAGTCCGTAGATCCCCTTCCAGAGCACACCCCCACTGACCTAAGTTCCTTTGATGAGCCCCTGCCTACTAAAGATTTTATCACCTCCCTGAAGCACCACTGATTGGGGACCAAGCCTCTAACACAAGAACTATGGAACGTTGAAGATCCAAACTATAGCAACACTGAATTTTCTCCTTTGCCCCAAGCATAGATTCTTCTTTTCTTTGGTGAAATAGTGAATACTTAGAATAATAAAGCTATAAGGGGCAGGGGACTGGAGCAGTGGCTCAGCGGTTACAGTGCTTACCTGGCATGCGCAAGTACGAGGACTCCAACGCCAGCACCACGTACATAATGAAGTGTCAGAGCAACAAAAGCCACATGGAAAACTAAATAAAATTGACTGACTCTTTCTCTCACTGTCCCTCTCTCTAAAAAAAAAAAATCTAGTCCTGGGGTTGGGGATTTAGCTCAGTGGCAGAGCACTTGCCTAGCACGTGTGAGACCCCGAGTTTGGGCCTGAGCCCTGAAAAAAAAATTTTTTTAAATCCCTTTAAAGATCTGGTTCTAAGTTTCAATATCTTTTGCATATACAATGGCATTTTTTAAAAAGATCTTTAAGGTCCCTTATAGCTCTTTTTTTTAAGAGTGAGGGACAGTGATAGAGAGAGAGAATCAGTTTTATATAGTTTTTTATGTGGCTTTTGATGCTCTGACACTTCATTGTGTATGTGGTGGTGCTGGGGTTCGAACCCACATCCTTGCGTATGCCAGGTAAGTGCCATACCACTGAGTCACCACTGCTCCAGCCCATATATATATATATATATATATTTTTTTTAAAGATATCTTTCTGATATCCATATTCTTGATTTTTTTCCATGTTCTTTAGTAACATATTCCTGAGACAAAAGAGTAGCAAATATACAAAGCCATAACTTCCTGTCTTTCCACATCCCTGATTCTATGTGATGTTAGTATAGTAAAAGAATCACGCTCAATTATTTGAAATATATGCAAAATTTTAAGTTGCATTTAAAATTTCAAACCTTAGGGGCTGGAGTGGTGGCTCAGAGGTTGCAGTGCTTGCCCGGCATGCGCATGTACACAGGTTCAAACCCCAGCACCCACGTACACAACTAAGTGTCAGAGCAACGAAAGCCACGTGAAAAACTCAATAAAAATTGATTCTCTCTCTCTCTCTCTCTCTCTCTCACTTTCTCAAAAAAATTTCAAACCTCAAATAAATCATATATTGATTAGTGAAAAGAGTAGTTTATTTGAAATCAATCTTGGGGAAGTGGCATTCTTGGGGGGGAGAAAGGCCTTCAGAAGTGTTACATGGCTCTGGCAGTCCTCCTGGATGTGGGCTGTTGACACAGCATGTGTTTAACCGGGGAATTAAGCAGCTCAGCAGTGCGGGAATTACTTCTGTGATATCATCTATGTTACGCTGCCAGTAAATGTTCTCAAAATACATCGCTCTGGAAAAGCTATGCCTGAAGGAGAGAAGTCAGTTTTCCAAAATAGTTCTCACCAACTCCTGTACCCAGACAATCTACCGTGTAAACCAGAGAGCCCCACACAGCAGTCTCTGCAAAGAAGCTTTGCTGAGAATTCCGACTGAAAACACCATCTGCTTGACCTAGCCCTTAAACACAGACCTTAAACGGATGTGTGTGTTATTCACTTTCAATCACTACAATGAAATATCAGAGCGGATTGGCTTATGAGGGAAAGGGTTTACTTTGGCTCATAGATTTAGTGGTTTCAGTCCGTGATCAAGTAGACCCATTCCTTTGAGCCTCTGGCGGGCATGCTGGCTGCCAATGGTGGGGAGCACAGGGTTCCACAGTCCACTTAGGGGACCACAGCCAGTGACTGAGGAACTCCCTGTAGGCTCCACTTCCCAGAGGTCCTACCCACTCCGGACCTGACCACTATCTGGGTACCAAGTCTCTAACACATGGGCCTTTTGTGGAAATGCCCATATAATTAGATAGATGGTTCATAACTGTGGGTCAGGTGCTCCTATTTTCTTTCTCTCTTTCTCCATCCTTCCTTCCATCCCCCTTTCTTCCTTGGCAGAAAATGAGAAGGGTAGACTGCTTCCATAAATTTTTCATTTGAAAGCTGATGCTAGAACCTAAAAGCCCAGTATGATGAAAAAGTTAAAGTTTGAGGCTGGAGAGGTGATTCAATGGTATTCACTTGCCTGGCATGCGTGAGGACGTGGGTTTGTACCCAGCACCACATACACAACTAAGTGGAAGAAAAACAGAAACCAGATGAAAATATAAATAAAATTGATTCTCTCTCTCTTTGAAAAAAAAATTAAAATTTTACCAAGCTTAAAACCGGTCTAATGAAGACAACTATTGTTCACCCTTGTACAGAAAGAAAATTTTTACCAACCCGTAAAAGATTTTATTTTAAATGAGCTTAAAAATTCCAACAACCCACAAGCAATCCTTTAAACCACAGCTTTTGGTTAATTAAACCATTCTTTTTGCTTTAAAAGATTCCCAAAAATGTTATAGCTCGCAGCAGAACAGCATTTTTCACAAATCCACATTCTGGATTCTTTGTTTAAAAAAAGTCATTACATATTTCCTGGAACTGTTATAAAAAAAGGGCTCATCCCTATCTATTTTGGCAAGGCTTATGAAAACATTAGCCTTCCTTGCTACAACATTTTAACAAAAGTTAGTCTCAGAGCTCAGCTAAGGAGAGAAAAGAATCCCAAAGCAAATTTATAGCTGAAAGAGTATTGCTACAAAAATAAGCAGTGAACGTTATTTTTAGTTGTCAAGAACTACATGTTCCCTACTTCCCCTGTTTTATTCTGTAAGCTGTCCCTGTACCTTTGCCAGCAGTCTGGCTCACGGAAGGCTGAGGTGCCCCTGGTTGGGAAGCACAAGGTTCTCCACGTTTGCTTCCTACCGATCTTTGACCCACCACCAACACTGGGAATAAAAACAGCTTCCACTGAGGGTGAACGTACTGTGGAAGTCATCACCCAGTGACAGCTATGAGTGGTAGTCACAACTCTGCCCTGAGGTCAACCTGCTGGGTCTCAGAAGCCCAGTCTGACCTGCCTTCCCCAACATTTTCGGGGTTTTCTTTCTTTCTTTCTTTTCTTCTTCTTCTTCTTCTTCTTCTTCTTCTTCTTCTTCTTCTTCTTCTTCTTCTTCTTCTTCTTCAGAGAGAGAGAGAAGGACAGTGAGAGAGAGGGAGACAGAATCAATTTTTACCGAGTTTTTACGTGGCTTTTGTTGCTCTGACACTTAGTTGTGTAGGTGGGTGCTGGAGTTTGAACCTGTGTACTTGTGCATGCCGGGCAAGCGCTGTAATCACCCAGACACCTTCCCCAACATTTTCTAAGCCTCCCACCTGCACTGGACCAACTGACAGACATCTTAGACTCAGGCCAGATCCCTCAGGGCTATCAGTACCCTTTTCTTTCCTTCAGCGCACACTCTGACTCTCTACTTCCCACCCTGCCTACAGTTCCCATCCTAAAGAGCTAGCCAGCAGAGGAGAGGTGGGAAGAGGGTGGGGGAAGGCTCCCTGTCTCTGGAGCAGTCCCAGCAGGGTGATGAGGGGATTGCAAAGGCTCACTACTACGGCATTTCCTTCTCAGAATCTTGAGAGATTGGGCCGTCTGAGTGGTGCTGGCATCCTGGTTTTGGTGGCTTTTAATCAGTTCAGACACATGACAAGTTTGGAGGTCCCAGTTACTGTGTGTGAACCAACTTGGCCCATTTGGGCTGGATGCTCTGTGGTTGGCAGTAGCTGAGGGCAGCAAGGGTGGCAGCAGAGTCCTTTACCCTATCCCATCCCCCCTCCCCTGGCACTCAAAGTGGTGACCTTAGCCTTTCTACAGACCACATGCTGTCTACTGGAGGTACTTCCACGGCCTCTGCCATCCAGTGCTCTTGGGGCCTGCAATTGTCCTCTCTTGCCTCCAATTAGCGTGGCCAGATCTCATTTTATCTGGTCAGTGTCAAGTCCTTCGGGATGAGCTTCTTGCTCGACCCGGGGACTCCGTGTCTACCTTCTACCCCGCTGTGAGAAGGAGCTGAAGGCAGGATGGAGTCGACATTGCAGGAGCTCATGGTCTGAGACCACAGGAGTCCAGGGAAAGGCACGACTGGAAGATTGTTCCTCTCCCCGATGCTAAAACATCCTGACACTAAAGGGGCTATGTTGCGACCCTTCTTATTCTACCGTAATTCCTTGTTCATCTTATCTCCGACATGGGGAGCAACAATCTTCCAAAGATGTGTTTTCTTGAATTCTAGGTCATAATAACTGCAGTGGTAAATTTACTAAGATCAGAAAATGAATCGTTCTTTGAGTTTTCCTGTTACTCCTGTGACGGTCATCGATGCAGTAGAGAAGCAACATGGAGTCACCAGCATCCAGTGTTCATGGCAGCAGGTGGACGCTGTGACCAGGAGCTGCAGAGGCAAGAAGGTCCACAGTGTTCCAGCACGAACAGGCTCCCAGAGGCCGTGGGCTGGCCAGCGATGACAGTGTTGCTACCTTTTCCTCAAAATGAGAGCTACAAGCTTAGATAGGGATGGAGCACTTGAAGAGACCGGACTCAAGAGCTCCCGCAGCCTCAGATTGGATGATAAGGAGATGCAGAAATGCTGGCTCTCTGTCCATTATCCTAAATCTTTATCAGCAAGCCGACGTACGTCATGTGGGCCTATCAGTTTTGTAACACAGTCTTAAAACAGATTGTGTGCATTTGGCTGTAGAGCAAGTCTTATTCATTTGTCTGGGACGCTGTGCAGGCCAGAGGCAGCAGGTGCATCAAGTTTGTATCTTCAGGCTCCTTCTCCCCATTACATAGAGCACGTTGCAGACAGGAAGGAAACTGCAGGAGCTCCTTTATCCATGACAATGTGTTGCAAGAGGTTCCACCCATGCCTGAAGCCTCAGAGACTACCAGAGCTGGAAGGTTGTTTTTTCTTACATATACTTACTGGATTTTTGTTGGTTTGCTTTTTAAGAGAAAGGGACAGTGAGAGAGAGAATCAATTTTATTTAGTTTTTCATGTGGCTTTTGTTGCTCTGACATTTCCTTGTGTACATGGTGCTGGGGTTTGAACCCTCATCCTTGTCCATGCCAGGCAAGTGCTGTAACCACCGGGCCACTGCTCCAGCCCCCACACTTACTGTTATAGTTTAGATGTGAGGTGTCTCTCCCTGAAAGCTCCTGTGCAAGACAATGCAGGAATGTTCATGGGGGGATGATTGGATTATGAGAGCTGTGGCCTAATCAGTGGATTAGTCCATTTGATGGATTAATAACTTTAATTGATTGACGAATAGTAAGCACAGGCAGGTAGGGTGTGGCTGGAGGAAGCAGGCCACTGGGGGCGTGCTTTGGGGATTACTCGTTTTGTCCCTGGCTCCTTGCAGCACCCTCTCTCTCTGCTTCCCGGATGTCATGAACTGAGCAGCTTTCTCCCACCACGCTCTTCTGCCTCTGGGCCCAGAGCTATGGCATCAGCCGACCATGGACTGAACCTCTAAACCTGAGCCAAAACCAACTCTTCCTCCTTCAAGTTGTTTTTGTCAGATATTTTGGTAGCTCAGTAAGAGATCAACAACTAGCGATAACAAAAAAAGAACAAGTATAGCATCATGCTATAATAAACATCATGTAACGCATGTGAATTTTTTATATCTGGAATTTTCCATTAAATATTTTCAGACCATGTTTGACCATGGGTAACTGAAACCTCAGAAAGCAAAACCACAGAGAATGGGGACTACTGGAGTGCAGCTTCTGCAAAGGGAAACTGGGCAACACGGAGCCAGATGCTCTTTATTTTACTGTCATTTATAGCAGAAGTAAGAAACAATGTAAATGTCCAGCAATAGGGGATTGAATAAGCACATTTTAATGGAACTATATTAAAATAAAACTGAAGCACTGGAGAGGTGGCTCACTAGTAGAGTACTTGGCTGGCATGTGCTGGGACCCAGATTTGAACCTCAGCTACACATACATACTAAGTGTTAGAAAGACAAAAAAATAAAAAATAAACATAAAAAATAAATTGTCTCTTAAAATAAAATGAATAAACTCAAATCTGAAGATCAGCTATCCTATTTTAAAATTGTATTTTAAAAGTGAATCTACCTTTTTATTGTAAGGACGAGCATGAGACCTAAGATTTCCAGTAAGAGGCTACCTTAAATATTTTTTAAGGGCATCCCCACACATCCAGTGCTCTTCTATCCTTCTACCTACATAGATCCCTACTGCAATACCCAGTTCGGGCCAAGAATCTAGGAAAGTTAGCATAATTTGATGAGGCAGGTACTGAGAGTTGGGCACCGTGCCATGTGGGATTGCAAAGATGGATTCCACACTACCGGGACCCTCAGGGAACTGACAATCCAGGAGGTGAGTTGAACAGCGAGAAAGTACGATAGGGCGATGGACGCTTTGGAGTACCTTTCAGGAATAGTCTTAAGGAGCAGGAAAGCCTTCCCCCATGGAACAGTTCCCTGGGACAGGTGTCCAAACTGAGGCCTAAGGGCTGAGGTGCTTGCCCAGGTAGAGAGGAACACAGGGAATTCACCCAGGGGCTCTGGACCACCCTCAGGGTCAGCTGGGGAGGGGCCTCAACCACTGAGTGATGTGTCACAGGGACTGCCACCCTGTTAGCAAGCACCCTTGGAAAAAATGCATCTGTTCCCGTTTTAGTCTTTAGAAACATTTACCAACTATTATAATTTGATTATTTAGGAAAAAATACTTGAAGACATGGGGTTTTTAATTCTGGGTGATAGAAATTCTGGAGATAGCAGATGGTGTGAATGTATCACTTAACACCACTGAGTCGTACACATTAACACAGTAACTTTTGTGTTAAAATGCATTTTATCACATACACCCACAAAAAGAATTTAAATACCACAGGAGAGAAAAGGAACAAGACAAATATCTACCACTCTAACAAATGTAAATCTTATGCCATAGTTCAACCTTATTTTTCCTTAGAAAGAGAAAAAGAGAATTAATTTTTTCATTTTTTTTAAAGAGAGAAGGACAGTGAGAGAGAGAGAGGAGAGAATCAATTTTTTTAATTGAGTTTTTCACACGGCTTTTGTTGCTCAGACACTTAGTTGTGTACATGGGTGCTGGGATTTGAACCCGTGTATTTGTGTATGTCGGGCAAGTGCTGTAACTGCTGAGCCACTGCTCCAGCCCCTCATCTTTTTTTTTTTTAATTTTGTTTTTCCTCCAATTAGTGGTATTGGGGATTGAACCTGGGTCCCTGTGCTTGGCAGGCAAGCGCTCTACCACTGAGCCATCTCTCCAGCCCCTATTTCGACCTTTGAAGAAAAAATGAACCAGTTAAACAGAACTTAAACCCCAGTTTCAACTAAGGCCCTGAAAAAATAAATATGCAAACGATTACCACATTCTGAATTAAGATCATCTGTGCAAAGTAGGAAGCTAAAAATGAGTTAGGTAACCTTTTCCCCTTTACCCACAGTAGGGTAAGAAAAGAGTGAAGGCAGCCATCGTGTGGAATATTAGAGGAGCATTTTTGGAGGGTGTTTTATGAGTGCTGTAAGTCCAATTCCCTCTAAGGGGAAGGCGAGTGTAGGTAGTTAGGAAGGGATTTCAGTAGAAATTCTCTGAGATTTTGACATGGGTTTCCTCAAGCTGGGGAGACATAGTGAACCTAAAACTATAACCTACCAGAATCTTTGGTTAGCTGCTCTGACAAGTTTGCTGTGTCAGGCATGGCTGCCCACCCAGGTATATTAGCCAGAATTATCCAGAGAAACAGAACCAAGAGGATATACATATATGTGTATACTTGCACACATATACGCATGTATGTATATTTACGCACATGATGTGTACACATATGCACACACATGTATACACACATACTCATGCATGCGTCCGCTAATATACAGATGTGTATACATGTGTATACATCACAGCATGTATAGAATTCCCTCTATATATCCATACACACATATTGTGTGTGTGCATGCATGTGTATGTGCCTGCATGAGTGTGTGCATGTGAGTGTGTGAGAGAGATTTATTATGAGGAATTGGCTACTATGCCCATGGAGGCGAAGAAGTTCCAAGATCTGCCATGTGCCGACTGGAGAACCAGGAAAGCCAATGACATCATTCCAGTCCAAGTCCAAAGCCCTAAAAACAAAGGGAATCAATGGTGGAGATACCAATCCAAGGACAGAAGACTAATGCTCCAGCTCAAATGGTGAGGCAGGAAGAAAATGTCCCAGGTCTCCACCTTTATTCCATTTGGGCCCTCAGCACATTGGAGGATGCCCACCCACGCTGGGTTGATTTCATCCAGAAACACCCTCACAGACACATGCAGAAATGTTTAATAGGGGCTTCTCGTGGTACAGTCAGGTGCACACAAAATTAACTATCACATCAGGGTTGTCAGGGTGAAGGATGCACGGTTGTTTTATTTTTGTTTTTGTTTTTGTACTGGGGATTGAACTCAGAGGGGGTTGGCTTTACCACCAAACAACATCCTCATTCCTTTTTATTTCTTTACATTTTGAGACAGGGTCTTGCTAATTTGCTGAGGCTGCTCTAATTTGTGATCTTTCTGCCTTAGCCTCCCAAATTGCTAAGATTACAGGTGTATGCCACCTCCCCACCCAACTGCCTGGCTGATTTCTGTGGCCGGACGGTGGGCCATGTGAAAAGGAGAGCGATCTGGGGTGGTCTTAGATCCTGTCTGGTGCAGTGAGTATACTCCGGAGCAGAAAAAAGATAGATGTCTACTGAAAGTTGGCCAGGGGATGAGAAAGGACTCAAATACCACAGAAGGAAGACGTGAAATCTCCAGAATGAGGAGAGGAGGACTAGATTAAAAAAAAAATCCAGCAAAACACTTTGTAACAGAAGGGAATGTCTTCCGATTCATTCTGTGAGGCCAAGATAACTTTGATAATGAATTCTGTCAGACTTTATAATAAAATAAAATTTCAACGAACATGAACACAGATGCAGGAATATCCTCGTTACAAACTGGTACAATGACTCAATTTGTTTCTAGAGTAGAAGAGGAACCACAAAAAGGAGCTCCTGGGGCAATGACCCAATTCCCGGTTCATGAACGCGCAACCCCCCAGATGCTGTACAATCACCCCAGTTTTTAGCCACAAGAAAAGAAATGGTAATTTTTATATGGCGGCTGCTCCCTGGTTCTCTGCCTGTCTACAGAAGGAAAAGCAAAGCTTCTGGAAGGATGCTCCAAATGCATCCCAAATCAAAAGGAGAGGGAAACCATCCCAGTAAACACTTTTGGAGTTAAAAGAAGGAAAAGAAGAAATCCTTAATAACATTTTTTGAGGGCAAACGCTGGGGATTGAACCCAGTGGAATTTTACCACTGAGTCACATCCATTGCCCTTCTTATTTATTTATTTTTAAATTTGAGACCGTGTCTTGCTACGTTGCTTAGGATGTTGCTAAGTTGCTGAGGCTGACCTCAAACTTGAGATCCTCCTACCTCAGCCTCCCAAGCCTCCGGGATTTTAGGGCCACCAGGCCCACTTGGCAATGGTGTGTGTGTATATATATATATATATATATATATATATATATATATATATATTTTTTTTTTTTTTTTAAGAAAGAGGGACAGTGAGAGAGAGAGAGAGAGAGACAGACAGACAGAATCAATTTTTATTTAGTTTTTCACATAGCCCTCGTTGCTCAGACACTTAGTTGTGTACGTGGGTGCTGGGGTTGGAACCTGCGTACTTGTGCATGCAGCACAAGCACCGTAACCACTGAACCACAGCTCTAGCCCTGCAATAATATATTTTTTAAAAATTCAAATCCAGCTATGAAATCCAACACCCACTCACGATAAAAACTCTAAGCCAGCCAGGTATGGTGGTACATGTCTGTAATCTCAGTAACTCAGGAGGCTAAGATAAGAGGATCGCAAGTTCAAAGCCAGTCTCAGCAACTAAGCGAGACCCTAATCAACTTAGTGAGACTGTCTCAGAATAAAATGTAAAATGGGCTGGGGATGTTAAGCTTCCCTGGGTTCGATCCCTGGCACAAAAAAACAAAACCCACAAAACTCTAAACTGTAAACCAACTAGAGTAGGCAGAAATTGCAAAAAAAAAATTTTTTTTAAGAGAGAATCAATTTTATTTAGTTTTTCATGTGACTTTTGTTGCTCTGGCACTTCATTGCATATGTGGTGCTGGGGTTCAAACCCATGTGCTTGCGCATGCCAGGCAAGCTTAGTATCCACCAAACCACTGTTTTGGCCCCAGAAGTTGCAAAATTTGACAAAAAGCATCTATGAACAAAACTACATCTATGACCACTCTCACCACCTCAACTTAACCCTGTACTCGAGGTTCTAGCCATTGTCATAGAACAAAAAAGAAAAGTATTGAACACTGGAAAGGTACAAATGAAATTGCCTCTATTCACAGACAGCACAGTTGTTTACGTAGAGAACCCTAAAAAAGCTACATGAAAACCTACTGGAGGGCTGTAGCAGTGGCTCAGTGGTTGCAGTGCTTGCCTGGCATGCACAAGTACACGAGTTCAAACCCCAGCACTACATACCCAACAAAGTCTCGGAGCAACGAAGGGCACATGCATGAAAAACTAAATAAAAAAAATGTTTCTCTCTTTCTCTCTCACTGTCCCTCTCTATTTAAAAAAAAAACCTACTGGAATAATTAAAGTTAGCAAGGATACAAAGTTAATATGCAACAATTAATTATATTTCTATATATCATTAACAAACAATTGGAAAATAAAACTTAAAACATCATTTACAATTGCATCAGAAAAGATGAAATATGTATGAATACTCTTAATAAATCATGTACAAATGTCTTATTAAAATGTAAAACATTTCTGACGATATTAAAGGAGACCTATACAAATGGAGAGATATACCATCTTCATGAATGTGAAAACTCAGCATTGCTAAGATGTTTGTTCTTTCTGTAATTTGAATTTGAAGACTTGTTCCATCCAAATCAATAGTTTAGAAGGTCTCTTAGAAATCAAGGGGCTGGAGCGGTGGCTCAGCGGTTACGGTACTTGCCTGGCATGCACAAGTACACAGGTTCAAACCCCAGCACCACGCACACAACTGAGTGTCAGAGCAACAAAATCCATGTGAAAAACTCAATAAAATTGATTCTCTGTCTCTCTCTCATGCTGTCTTTCTCTCTTTAAAAAAAGAAGTAGAAGTTGACACATTGAATGTTAAAATTTATGTGGAAATTCAACGCATCTGGAATGGCATAAACAATTTTGAATAGGAAGAGAAAAGTTGAAGGATTTTACACTACCTGATGCCTTCAATGAGTTGGAACAACAAGGAATACGCCACCACCAGGGAATCCCAAGTCCCAGGCTGCATGTGCTTCTATTGCCACATGTTATCAAGAAATGTGATCTGGGGGCTGGAGCGGTGTGGCTCAGCGGTTACCGTGCTTGCCTAGCATGTGCAAGGACACAGGTTCAAACCCCAGCACCACGTACACAATGAAGTGTCAGAGCAACGAAGGCCACATGAGAAATTAAATTAAATTGATTCTTTCTCTCTCTCTCTCTCTCTCACTGTCCTCCTCTCTTAAAAAAAAAAAAACAAGAAAGAAAGAAAGAATTGTGATCTGGAGGAAAGATAAACCAATGGTTTTTGACCCAGAGCAATTTTGCGCACCAGAGGACATTTGGCAACTTTTTTTTTTTTTTATTAAGGAGTTGAGCTATTGTACAATCATCAATGCATATAAAGTAACAATATGAGGAGCTGGAGCCGTGGCTCAGCAGTATGGCTCAGCAGTTACTGTGCTTGCCCAGCATGTGTGAGTACGCGAGTTCAAACCCCAGCACCACGGACACATCAAAGTCTTGGAGCAACAAATCTAAATGAAAAAATCTAAATAAAATTGTTTCTCTCTTTCTCTCTCTCACACTGTCCCTCTCACTTTAAACAAAAAAGAAAAAAAGTAACAATATGATATGTATTTGTTCCTAAACCAGAATTACCCTCCTCTTTGCCCACACCCTAGTCTCTTGATTCTTCTATATTTCACCCCTACAAGCAATATGAATGCTTAGATTGTGAATTTTCCAGAATTAAATGATTGCATAAGTGTTATTTGGATTCTCAGGGGGGTATAGAGTGCGCTACGTTGTTGTCTCCCTAGATCCCTCCCCATCCTCCCTCCCCACCTCCCCCACCACATATCCATGGTTCCTCTAGATTATGTGTTGCTGCACCTTTGCTGGATCTAATGCATGAGTGTGACAACCTTTTGCCCAAGCCTGGGTCTAGCTCCAGCCTCCACAAATGAGTGAAAACATTCGATCCTTGACTCTCAGGGTTTGGCTAACTTCACTCCGCATGATTTCTTCCATTTGGCAACATTTTTGACAGTTGCATCTGACAGGAGCTATTGGCATGAAGTGGATAGAGACCAGGGATGCTAAACATCCTATAATGAGGTCAATTCCAAACAACAAAAGTCATTCATTCCAAAATATAAATAGTTTCTGAGGTTGAAAGAGCCTGAGATAGATAAAGCCAATGAAGCAGAGAATCCAGAAGCGAACCTATATATCCCTGTTCAATTGTTTCTCAACAGAATTACTAACATAATGTCAATGGCCCTGAAATGACTGGCCATCCATATGGGGGGGGTGGGAATGAATCTTAATTAATTTCTATCCCATACAAAACACAAAAATTAATTTTTTTCAGGGGTGAGGACCAAACTCGGGGCCTTAGCGCATGCTAGGCAAGCACTCTGCCACTGAGCTAAACCCCCAACTCCACAAAAATTAATTAATTAATTTAAAGTAGATGGGGGATCTAAAACTTAGAAACGTAGCTGCAATTATGCTCACCTGGCTGCCCTTGATAATAGATCCTGAGACAAAGGTTTGCTTATTGGCAGCTCATTTGAAAAGGGGTCTGAGGGAAAAGGTGTTCAGAGATGAGGGAGTGAAACAGAGAAAGAAGGAAAACTGATCCAAGAGTGCATCACCGTATGCTACTGGTGCTCAATCCAAATAGCATTTTTCGAAGAGCCTAATGAAGTGAATCTTAGCATTGCTTGCCCAGGAAATGAAAAGAGAGACCTCTCCCAACTCTTCATGATTAAGGGTGGATCTAGGGGTGTCAATCACCCGGCACTTCTGGGTTGCCCATTGGTGAATGAAGGGTTCTTATAGTCATTCCTCTAAATCCCAGAGCAGGAAGCAAGAGAGGTATGCAAGAGAGGCGGCAAGTCCACACGTGAGGCTTGAGAGGAGGTGCTGTTGATTGCTCCTGTGTAGATGTGTTCACAACCTTTAGTGATTGGAGTAAGGGATAAGAAGCACCAAATACAATCCACTCCTTGCACAATGCAGTTCTCCCGAATTGTGCAAGGAGTTGACAACTGGTCCTGGTGGCTTGACTGGGAGGTTGACTTGAATATTCATCCCTGAAGAATCTGCAGCCTTAGTTTTCTTGCTTTTGTTAGTCTGAAGTTGTTCACTTACCATTATTTTTGTGCATTGAACCACTAAAAGATACTGCAGAAAGTCCCTCAGGTTTCACACAATCCTCCCTAGCTACTCACGGCAACCAAGCTCAATGATCTCTACCAGGATAGTAGCTTGTGTCTCTGCTGCTGCTCCACAGACATGAGGAGCCCAAAGTGACAAGGTGACAGCTGTAGTTTTGAGATCATAAAGTATTATTTTTTTCCCAACGGAAGCATTCCCTGGCCTTAGGCCCAATACTTCTAATCAAGCATAGCCTATTTGTGTGTACAGGAAGCACACATTTCCACAAAAAGGTCACAGGAAATAATGGTGGTCTAGACCTCTAAATTCTATCTACTGGGGACACAGCACCATGTATTGGACAGTGGTTCAGCATACTTACCAAATTCTTAAGGACAGTGTTCAAATCCCACAGAAGGTCATCTCTGGCCTGGAGCATTAAAATAAGCCTTTAACAAGACATCCTATTATTTTATTAATCCAATTGCTAATGAATGATAAGGTATATGGAAATAAGTGCATGTCATCATCCCAAATTCTCCTTTACCATAAAAAGGGTTCCTTGGGATTGGAGCGGTGGCTCAGCAGTTGGAGCACTTGCCTGGCATGCGCAAGGACCTGAGTTCAAATCCCAGCACCACATATACTACTAAGTGTCAGAGAAATAAAGGCCAGAGAAAAAAATAAATAAAGTTGATTCTCTTTCTCCCATTCTCTCCCTTTCTCTTTAAAATAAATAAATAAATAAAAGGGGTCCGTTGGACTGAGATTGCTCAGCCATTGTTGCCCACTCTAAGGTGGAGGGAGTTCAAGGTAACAAAACTTCCAGAAATGGCTGGCTACTATCCGCATAAGAGAATGCCACTTTGAGGGTTCAGTGTTGGGCCATCTCTGGCTGACAGGGCATTCAGCAATGGCAGAAGCTGGGGAAGCCTTGGGGAGAGGAAGGCCATTCTGCTGGAACTCTGTAGTCTCCATTCATGCTACCATTCTCATGTCGAGCCCATCCCGGAGCGGGGCTGAAACATTGCAGTAGTCCATTTACTGCTGGCGCCAACCTGTAAACCAAGCCAGAGTTCTTTCCTCCTCCACCAGGTGGTTGTAGGGAACTCCCCAGTGAAGCCAAAAGTGAGAGATAAGGAAAAGGCATTGCCATGTGAATTTAAGACACCTGAGTATGCAATTTACCTGTGCCCACTTTGCTCCTAGACCCCTCAGGTCTCATCTTGAAAGTGGTTCTTGCAGCTCTCGGCCTGATTCAGCAGGTTTGGCAGTGTTCACTCATGGTGGGCATTTCTGTTTTCGTGGCTACTCTGGATCCCATGCTCACATGTCCAGTCTACTAGAGCCTGGTAGCATGTTGGACACTCTTTCAAATGGTGACTAGTTCTGTGTCACAGAATGCTAGGTGTCTATGCCGTAACTCTCCTATTGGGGTCTGCCAGAGACTCCAAACTCTTTTAACCACAGATACTGCTAGCATAAGCTAATCTTTCAGATCGTACAGCCCAGATCACACCATGACTTGGATTCCACTCTGGGTCCCACTCAAAACTGGAAGTGATCTGATGAATGGATTGCAGCAGAATTTCTAAGCACAGAATGTGATGCCTCCAAAATTCGAAGATGATCATCAAACGCTGTGCCTGCTTCTTAGTAGTAGGAAGATGCAAGGTACAATAACTTGTCATTTACTCCAGTATGTTCCATTATGTCTCAGATAATTGCATCTTTTTTTTAAAGAGAGAAACAACTTTATTTAGTTTTTCAAATGGCCTACATTGTTCCAACACTTAGTTGTGTACGTGGTGCTGGGGTTTGAACCCGGGTCCTCGTGCTTTCCAGGCAAGCGCCAAAACCTCTGAGCCACCACTCCAGCCCTGATAATTGCATCTTTAAAAAAAAAAATTTAACATGGATGAATTTCTCGGTATTACCGTTCTTAATATTTACAGTTTATCTGCTACACTGTAATGCATGTATCTTACCAAGGCTACCAGAGTAATTGTTGCTCCCTGATCACTGGGTCCTCAAATAGTGGGCTGATGTGATACTTTGTAGATGTGAGAAGACCAAGATTCCAGAGAAGTCTATTGTAACAGAAAGCATAAATCTTGGGGCAACACAGTGAATGCATATTGCTGTTTACTCCAAGAAAAAACTAACTGCTTTTGATTGTCTTTATTGATGAACATTTAGGACGAATGACATTCATGGCTTAATAGTCATATAACAAATTCTGGAAACTGTGTTGCAACTATGCTATGGTCAATCCATACCACATCAAGCAGGGAACCTATAATTGAAGCTACTATTTAATTAGGTTTACAGTAATCTGCCTGTATCTAACATGATTCATCTGATTTTTGTAAGGGCCTGTCAGGTAAGTTGATAGGGACCACTATTCTCCAAACTTGAAGTCTCTTTCTTTCTTTCATTTATTTTTTTTTAAAGAGAGAGGAACACTGAGAGAGGAAAGAATCAATTTTATTTCGTTTTTCATGTGGCTTTCATTGCTGGAACACTTAGCTGTGTGCATGGTGCTAGGGTTCGAACCCAGGTCCTCATGCATGCCAGGCAAATGCTGTAACCACTGAGCCACCACTCCAGGCCCTGGAAGTCTCTTATGGTGGTGCTAAACTGTGCAATTCCTCCTACTAATTTTTCTGATTTTTATCTTGGTTTGGTGGGGGACAATTTCAAGGACTTGTCCCCTATGTTTCCTATTCTAAGTATCAGGAAATCATTACAGGAATATATCTATTATAATTGTACATGTGGGAACTGAAAAATAGCCACAGGGCAGGTCCATGGATGCAGTGGACCCTTGCAAGGTAGCTTGGGTCAGAACTCCATGTACTATCTGCCCTTCATATTCCCTGACTCTCATTGGAGGAACATAATGAGATTTCAAGTCCAGATTTTCTAACCATTTCTTCAGGTATCATTACACCTGCTAAATGGTAACAGGTTCCATTGAGGAAGGAGTGCATAATATTTACTATTTTTACCTTTAGTGGTGTCTCAGAGTCCTTCATCTCCGGAAACTGGCAGTCTTCCTGTCAATCAATGTGCTTCAAGTCCGTACTGCTGTAGCTTTGGAAATCGAATGACGGATTGCAATTCTCCATCACAGTGATGACTTTCAAACTTCAGCTTCCCACCCCTTGCTTTGTAAAAATAAATTATGTAAGTCAGGTCATATCCTAATTAGATGCCCATCAGCCCACCCTGTAGAACAGAATGCCATGATCTCATAGACCACCACAGATCCTTGCAACTCAAGAGTCTAATTGCCATTCTGGCCTTGCTGCCCTTGTGGGAATCCCATTCTCCTTCTGCTGCTGCCTCCCCTATGCTATTTCAGAATGCTGTCATTCTCAAACTTGGTATCCTATTGGTGGCATCCCACACTGGTCACCTCTGGCCTACAAAGGACACTTCCTACCAAGCTTATCAAAGATGCCCATGCCTCTAAGCCAGTGTAGTCTTTATGCTTTACAAGGGAGTATCCTCTGAATTCTCCCAAGGAGCATAGCCAGGCAGCATGTTCTCTGATTAATCCCACTTAGTAAGTCCATTCTAACTTCTGACCTCCCAGACTCTGCCAAGGAAATTGAAGCATCTCCTCCTCATTCATTGTAGTTCATCATCCTGTCCAAAGCTCCCTCAGCAGTGAATGAGAAGTGCATTCAGATGCCATCACCGGAACTCCCAAACCAACGGGGTGTGTTCCTGTATCAATCAATTCTCCTGTACCCATTTTCCCATTTGCCTCTTCCAGCATCCTGAGGTTTACAAGTGTCCATTCCCTCTCCTTCCTGTTAGTTCATATCACCTAGGTCTTACAGTTCTATTCATGCATAATCTTCCTTCCTGGAATACAGGAATACTCAAGCTGGGCTGAAAATGGACCCTGATTCACAATCTAGAGGTGATGGCTGTGGACACCTTCTCAGGAGAGGGCTTCAGGAAATCTAACAGGGATAATGAAAGTGCATCAGCTGGCCCAGAGCCCAAAACCACCTAGAGCTGCCAAGTCTCTGGCCAGTCCAAATGCAAAATGATTTCTCAGGTCAACGATTTTCTCGGTGAGAACTTTTTTTTTTTTTTTTTTTAAAGAGAGAAGGACAGAGAGAGTGAGAGAGAGGGGCAGAGAGAATCAATTTTTTATGGAGTTTTTCACATGGCCTTCGTTGCTCTGTGTACATGGGTGCTGGGGTTTGAACCCCGTGTATTCATGCATGCCGGGCAAGCGCAGTAACCGCCCAGCCACCGCTCCAGCCCCTCAGTGAGAACTTTTATGACCGTGCATTCATTCTCCTCTACTTCTGTTTTCCTTAAGGCGCAGCTCTGTGCCTGATTTCTATCTAGTATATTTTGTGACTATGATGAGTGTCTCCTTGAACACTGTCATGGAGGCTCCTTTACTTCCTTATGCCTCTGATTGACAGCTGACAGACAGAAACCTATGTTTTACTTTTTTTTTCTTAAAGCTTCTAAAGCATTTGACAAGGACCAGCAACCTCCAAAATCTTCATAATTATCTTTGGCCAACAACACTTGAGCACTGAAGCTGCCACATAGCCCAACACTCTATCTTCTGCCTGCATGGCCTCCCAAGCCCCACAGATGGGATCCTCAGCAATATTGCTGTGACTGTGTGCCACTTACCTCCATCAGTGGCTTTCTTATTGCTGGGTAACCCAGGTCCAAATTCCCATACGGAGAGTCTTCTGTCTAGGGCCACAACTGAGACTGACTAACTCAGCTTGAGTTCCCCGAAAGCAGAGTCTGAGACAAAGGCTTATGTGCTCGTGCTTGTGTTGGTCAGCTTTTCATCCCTGTGACCAAAAGACCTACAAGATCAACTTAGAGGATCAAAGTTATTTTGGCTCATGGTTTCAGAAGTTCAGTTCAAGGTCCACTGACTCCATTATGGCTCTGGACCTGAAGTAAGGCAGAACATCATGGAGGAAGGGTATGGTTCATGACAACCAGCAATCAGAGGACTCTCTGCTCACCAGAAACAAAATATAAACCCGAAAGGCATGCTCCAGTGACCTGCTTCCTCTAGCCACACCCTGTCAACCTGCAGTTACCACCCACTAATCCATCCAAATTATTAATTCATGAAATGGATTAATACACTGATTAGGTTACTGTCTTGGGAGGAATGCTGTCTCTGGAGAAGGGTTTGAAGAGTTTCCAGAGAAAAGAGGGAAACTGGCCCAGAATCAGAGGATTTCTTGGTATATATGATGGGAAAGAATTCCAGCACGCTCTAGTCACTAGACAGAGGTTTATTTAGAAAGGTAGATACACATTCCAGGGAGAATGTAGGCGATCTTGACAGTGAGAAGTCCTACATGGGCTGGGCTGGGGGTCCAATGCGTACAGAAGGGCTGTTTCAGGGGCCAGACTGGAGGGAGAGCTACAAAATTTCCTGCCAGTTTTCCCTGGGTTTGCATATTTCCCTCATTTACAAGGACATGGGCCAAGAGCCAGTTGCTTAAGATTTACAAAAGTGTTTTCTGCTTCTCAATGGGTCATAGATACTTCGGTTAAGATTCAGAATCTCTCTTTATCCTAAATCCCCATCTGGGTCTAAGCTCTTGTGATCGCTTCATTTCACCTCTCACCATTCCTGCATCGTCTCATACCTCAGCTTTTGGGGAAACCTCGCATCTAAACTATAATGGTACTTTATTTGGGAATGTGGAATTGCATGCATTAGCCAAAACTGATCATAAATCCTTCCTTTAGCCAGGTGCTGTGGCTCACACTTATAATATCAGCCATTTGGGAGGCTGAGGCAAGAGGATGGTAAATTTGAGGCCAAACTCAGCAGTCTCAAAACAAAATAAAAGGAGATGAGAGTGTAGCTCAGTGGTAGAGAGCCCTTGGGTTTAATCGCAGTAACCTCCTGCCAAAAAAGAAAGCAAAAGAACAGCAATGGTGTGCATTCCAAAACTGTGCTTGTTAAGAATAATTATAATTACCAAGGTCATAGGAATGTGGACAAATTCATGCCGTTTCCAATTGCTTCCTTTAGTGTGCATTGAAGTGATTATATTCTTTGTTGTTGGTGCTGGTGCTGGGGTTTGCTGCTGCTGTTTTGTTTTGTTTTGGGACAGAGGGACAGAGAGAATCAATTTTATTTATTTTTTTATCTAGCCTTTATTTCTCGAACACTTAGTTGTGTACGTGAACTTGCACATGCCAGGCAAGTGCTCCAACTTCTGAGCCACCACTCCAGCCCCGATTACATTCTTTCATGCAGCAGTTGAGCAGTGGATTTCAATAGCCGTGCAGGGCCTTTCCCATATACCCTCTGTGTTCACCTCCATACTCCCAGGTTGTTTTCTCGCCATGAAAACAATCTCGCTCAGCCTACACGCAGGGCAAGCTGAGTCCAGAGAGCTAATAAGCTCTGGAAACATTCTTCAAACCGTGACAGTTGGAGAGTTGGCGGATAATGCCCTTTGGTTTGGAAAATTTAACGGTATGTTCTGTACTGCCTTCCAGAGTTCCCCAGGCGGGTGAGGCCCAGCTGTCACATGGTCATTGGTTGTTGATAAATCCTTTGTTGGCTTCCTTCTTTTCCCTTTCCTAATTCCCTCCTGGTGTTTACCTCCCACATAAAATACTTCTGCTCCTCCTCCTATTCAGGTTTTGTTTCTGACAAATTCCAAATAGAGGTAATACCTTTTTGTCCAATAACTATACAACTGGGTATTTATCCAAAGGAAACCACCTTTTCAGAGGAAGGAGGAGTTGTATCCAAAAAAAGATATTACAATATTTTCCTGTAATAGGAGAATCGGAAACAACTGAAATGTCCAGGAAAGATCCATTCAGCTGTTCCTTCAATGGCATTCATTTTCCAACTACTGTACTCTGAGCGTTGCTGGTGGGCCTTGAGATGCCACACGGAATGTTCTGCAATAGAGCAGAATAGCTGACAGATAGCAATAGGCCACAACCTGAACTAGAACAGGAGCAGGGGAGATAGAGTAGAGCCAAGTGTGAGAGGTTCCTTGAAGGCAAGAATCAAGAGAGCCAAGCCACCCATTGGATACAGAGGATGAAAGCTAGAGAGATGTTGAGGAGAACTTCCCAGTTTTTGCTTGGGTGAATGAGTGATGTCACTAAGATAGAGGATTCAGGACAAGCAGATATTAAAGATGAAGTCTCCAATTCAGATTAGGATCCACTGAATTTGGGAAGCTTCAGCAGGTTGCTTCAACATTATTTCACTTCTACAGGTTTTTATACTACTTGAAGATAACACAAGGCCCTAGGACCCCTGTTGGTATGAAATTTCACTAGAAACAGCAAAAATCTAACTACAAAAGCCTTGAAGATTTTTGGTCTTTATTATATGTGATATTATATATATACATACACACACACATACACACACACACGTATACATATATATATATTTTAGGTGGTGGGGATCAAACCCAGGGCCTTGTGTATGCTACACATGTGTTCTACCACTAAGTGCATCCCCAGGCCACAAGATTTCTTAAAAACTCATCCCAGGCATTTATACAATATACACCCCAGAATTGTTGACAGAGGTCCTCTGTGGACATTCCTCCTTCTCCTAAAATTTCTACAGTCATGGGGCTGGAGCAGTGGCTTGGTGGTTACGGTGCTTGCCTGGCATGCTCGAGTACACGGGTTCAAACCCCAGCACCACATACACAACTAAGTGTCAGAGCAACGAAGGCCATGTGAAAAACTCAATAAAAATTGAGTCTCTCCGTCTCTCTCTCTCTCACTGTTCTTCTCTCTTTAAAAAAAAAAATTTCTATGGTCATGAAAATAATTCCCGTTCTCTCTCAAGCTGTACCTCTGTCACCACAATGATTCTCTTTCTGTTCATTTTCCCTCTCCCAATTGTCCCCTCCTTGGGCCACTGACTGTTCATCTCTAGTTGCTGAGAAGCAGAGAGAAAGAGAGAGGAAGGGGCTGGAATTCCAATATCTCCTTCAAGAGCAGTCCCCCAGTGACCTAAGGATGCCCCACCTGCCCCCCAATAGTGCCACAGACTAGGAACCAAACCTTCAGCATGTGGTCCTTCAAGGTAACATTTAGGAGCCAAACTATAGCAGGGTGATACACTAAGGAATACAGGCAGCCTCTCTCTCTCTCTCTCTCACATACATACACACACACACACACACACACACACACACACACATGCACACACATTGGGGATTAAATCCAGGGGCACTTTATCACTGAGCTACATCCCCAGCTCTTGGGATAGGGTCTAGCTAGCTAAGTTGCTAAGGCTGGCCCGGAACTTGCAATCCTTCTGCCTCAGCCTCCCCTATTGCTGGGATTCCAGGTATGCGCCACCATGCTGGGCTAATACAGGCAGTCTCTAGAAGCTAGAGAAGACAAAGAT
This sequence comes from Aplodontia rufa, assembly GCA_004027875.1. Lineage (NCBI taxonomy): Eukaryota > Metazoa > Chordata > Mammalia > Rodentia > Aplodontiidae > Aplodontia > Aplodontia rufa. The sequence continues at coordinate 32,607 of PVKS010018006.1, forward strand.
GGATTCTGGAGCTTCCAGAAGGAATTCAGCTGTGTCAACACTTTGATTTTAGTCCCTACTACTAATTTTCAGCCCTTTGACTTCTAGATCTATAAAATAATAAATTTGTGCTGTTTTTTAAATTCTTAATTTTTTAAAGACAGTGAGAGAGAGAAAGAGAGAGAGAGAGAAATAATTTTTATTTAGTTTTTTATGTGGCTTTTTTTGCTTCAAGACTTGGTTGTGTACGTGGTGCTGGGGTTTGAACTCGTGTCCTCTAGCACGCCAGGCAAACACTGGAACCACCGAGCCACCGCTCCAGCCCAATTTGTGCTGTTTTAAACCATTAAGCTTGTAGTGATTTTGTTACAGCAACAACAGGAAACTAATATGCTATGTATTCCTGCTGAAGTCATGAGAATGGAGTGGCTGGGTTCCTCTAAAGAAAGCCCAGGGCCATCTATCATCTCTCTCCTGCCTGTTCTCTGGGTTTCAGTGAGTGCTCCCTTCCCTTGCATTTTAGAACTTTGAATTTTCCCAGTGGTGCTAACTCAGGGTTTTCACGCAGTTTTATTGACTTTTAAAAATCTTGTTCACAACTTCATAGATTGTTCTGTCTAAATTCTCTTGAATGATCCTTTTCCAATTTACCAATTATATCCTAGTGGAACATTGATAACTGCAGATTTACAGTTATCAAAATAAATTGAGGCGGGGCTGGAGCGATTGCTCAGCGATCGCGGCGCTTGCCTGGCATGCACAAGTACACGAGTTCAAACTCCAGCACCACGTATACAACCACGTCTAAGAGCAATGAAAGCCATGTGAAAAACTAAATAAAAATTGCTTCTGTCTATCACTGTCCTTCTCTCTTTAATAAATAAATAAATACATAAATAGATGAATGAATAAATAAATTGAAAGCCCCAGAATTCATTAATTAAGAAACTTGAGGGGACTGGAGTGGTGGCTCAGTGGTTACAGTGCCTGCCTGGCATGTGTGAGGACATGAGTTCAAACCCCAGCACCATATACATAATGACATGTTAGAGCAACGAAAGTCACATGAAAAACTAAATAAAATTGATTTATTCTCTCTTTCTCCTCTCTCTCACATTGTCCCTCTCTCTTAGAAAAAAAATAGTTGAGGACCATCTAACATATACAATAGGGCACGGTTGTAATTCAGTACTCAAAAACTCATCATTTTAGACTCCTGATCAAAGTCTTCTAGCTAGATTGCTTGCTGGCTGGCTGGCTGGCTGGCCTGGTCTTGCCTTCCCTCCCCTTCCTTCTTTCTTTCTTTTCCTCTTCCCTCCTTCCTTTCTCTCTTCTCCCTTTCTTTCTTTCTAAATATGTTATTCCAACTGGTCTTGAACTCCTGAGCTCAAGCAAGTCTCCTGTCTCAGCCTCCCAGGTATCTAGGAGAGGGAGAACTGTCAGCAAAGCAGAACTGTTGGTTGATGCAAAAGTACATGCGAGGCCCGAGCTTTTCCAAAAACAGGTGCTGTAAGCTGATCGACTGCACAATTGCCCATGGGTATGGTCCGGGCAAAAAGGTATGGTGCAGTGTATTGATGAATGACTTATTGGGGCCTAAGAAAATAATAAAAAATGTTCTTCATTTATTAATTCTTTTAACTTAGCAGCTTCCGATTTTGAAATTCATTGTCCTACATATTACTGATGGGTTCCGCTTTGCCTAGCCACCTAGCTTTTATCTCCTTTTTTCCCATTATTTATTCTTCCTTTCAACACCAAGCAAGGCAACATTGTGATATTTATCTTAACAAAGTGGGAAACTACATATTTGTGCCTCTTTGGAGACTTCTGTCCCAATAGATTTTTTTTTGCTACCCTTTGTCCTCTGGAATGATTAAATGTGACTTGATTTGTAGAGAACCTTTCCTCCTCCCAGACAAAATATACTTCTCCAGTAGCCATGGGCTGGAGTGGTTGCTCAGTGGTTACAGCTCTTGCCTGGCATGCGCAGGGATGCGGGTTCAAACCCCAGCAGCACGTACGCAACAGTGTCACAGCAATGAAAGCCAATTGAAAAACTAAATAAAAAATTGATTCTCTCTCTAAAAAAATACACCTCTCCAGCAGCCATAATACTGTAGTTTGGAATGTCCCCCAAAAGCTCATGTGTTAAAAGGGTTTGTCCCCAGCTTTGTGCCACTGGTAGAGTTGGAAACTTTAAGAAATGAAGTCCAGGCTGGAGCAGTGGCTCAGAGGTTATGGTGCTTGCCTGACATGCACAAATACATGGGTTCAAACCCCAGCATCCGTGTACACAACTAAGTGTCAGAGCAATGAAAGCCATGTGGAAAACTCAATAAAAATTGATTCTTTCTCCCTCTCTCCCTGTCCTTCTCTCTCTCTCTCTCTTAAAAAATAAATTTTAAAAAATCTTTATAAAAAAAAAGAGAGAGATGGAACCCACTGGAAGCTCTTCAGGTCACTGTGGGGTGTGCTCTTAAAGGGGATTGTGGGACCCCAGCCCCTTTCTCTTCCTCTCTTTCACTTCTTAGCTATCAGCTAAGTGATGTGCTGCCACAGGCCCAAAGCAAGGGATCAACCAATCACAGATCAGAACCTCTAAAGCTATGAACCAAAGAGAACCTTTCTCTATTTGTAAGTTGGTCATCTTGGGTATTGGTTATTGTAACTGAAAACCTACCAACAAGGGGGTCCCTGCAATTGTTCCACGTTCATGCCCTCCTGTTGGGGTGAGGTGTAAACTCATTAGAGCTTTAATTTGCATGTCCTATGACTAATGAGGATGAGTTCATGTGTCTGCTGGCCAGTTGCATCTCCTCTTCTTAAAATTCCTGTTTGAATCTCGTGTCTATTTTCCTGTTGAGCTGTCTTGGTAGGCGTTCCTGAGAATTTACTGGCCTGATTCCTTTGTTGGGTGTGTCCATTGCAAAACTTCCACTTTTTGACTTGCTATTTCCTCTTTTTTTTTTCATGATATGTCTTTAATTTATATAGAATTATAAGCTAAGAACTATTATTTTGCTTAATTTCACCACCATGTGGGGTAGACAGGCTAGAAGATATTAGCTCTATTTTACAGGCAAGAGTGGAAATACTGTTCTCATCTTAATATCAGATAGAGCTGAGAGATAAACTCTGGGCTTCCAGACCCACAACTGCTTTTCTATGACTTTGTGATACGTCATTTTAAAGTAATCTGATTTCACAATGCTTTACAGGATAAGAGAGACATCTATAACATCTAGCCCTGGCAGGCTAACCCTGGAGCCAACAAACCTAATTAATTACCTCACAATCTGGCACATTTTAAGACATTGTTTTTTTTGTTTTGTTTTGTTTTGTTTTGTTTTTAAGAGAGAGGGACAGTGAGAAGGAGAGAGAAAGAGAGAATCTATTTTATTTAGTTTTTCATGTGGCTTTCGTTGCTCGAACACTTAGTTGTGTACGTGGTGCTGGGGTTCGAACCCGTGTCCTTGCACATGCCAGGCAAGCGCTGTAACCACTGAGCCACTGCTCCAGCCCCATAAAGCATTGTTATAGTCTAACTCAATTTCACAGCAATGTTTGAGAGCCCCATGAGCCAAAATTGCAGGAAATCTGATGTGAAAAGCCCATGGACATATAGTTAAGCATGTTTTCAAATCTAACCTGGCCTGGTCATCTGCACCATTGCTTAAGTGAACACCAAGGCAGCTGCGTGAAGGGGCAGAGGGAAGGCCCTCTTAGGAAACTGATGGACCACACAAGCAATATCAGACCCGTTTTCCTCAGGAGTGTTTTAGTCAGCTTGTTCACTGCTGTGACTGAAAACCCTGACAAGAACAATCAGAGAAGGAAAAGTTTATTTTGGGGGCTCACAGTTTCTGAGGTCTCAGTCCATAGATGGCTGGCTCCATTCCTCAGGGCTGGAGGTGAGGCAGAACATCATGGAAGAGTGTGGTGGAGGAAAATGGGTCAGGGCATGGTGATCAGGAAGCAGAGAGAGAGACTTTCCTCACCACAACAAAATATTAACTCCAAAGGCACACCCCCAAGGACCCGCCTCCTCCATCCACAGCCTACCTGTTAATCCCTTTAAGGAATTAATTCCCTTACTGATTTAAGACTCTCATAACACAATCATTTCACTTCTAAACCTTCTTGCGTTGTCTCACCCATGAGCTTCTAGGGGATACCTCAAATCTAAACCATAACATTCCTCCTGTAGTCTCTCAAAAGTCATGCTTACTCACAATGTGAAATACACTTTGTCCGTTTCCAAGAGTCCCCACAGTCTCAACAGTTCCAACATTGTTCAAAAGTCCACATCCAAAACTCCTCTGAGACTCAAGGCAAACTCTTCGTGTGAGCCCCTGTAAAAACCAAACGCAAGGGGCTGGAGTGGTGGCTCAGCGGTTTCGGCGCTTGCCTGGCAAACACGAGGACCCGGGTTCAAACCCCAGCACCACGTACACAACTGAGTGTTGGAGCAACTAGGCCATGTGAAAAACTCAATAAAGTTGTTCCTCTTCTCTGTCTCTCTCACTGTCCCTCTCTCTTTAAAAAAAAAACCAAAAACAAACAACCAAACGCAAGTTATATGTATCCAACATATAAAGGCATGGAGTAAGCATTTCCATTCCAAAAAAGAAAAAACAGGGGCATGGAAAGAAGTGATGGGACCAAAGCAAAATGGAAATATAGCTGGGCAAACACACCCTGCAGCTTCGTGTCTGGCAGCTGGATCATGTGACCTTGGGTAGCTCCGCCTCTGTGATTTAGCAGGCTGCAGCCCACGTGGTCTCTCTCTTGGCTTATCTGTGCTTGATTTCTGCTGCTTTCCCCAGGAGACATTCCACATTACTAGCTTATCTTAATCTTGGAGGTCTCCACTGCAGCTTTGGCTTCCTCCTCACATCTCCATGCACGGCCCTCTCAGGGACTGCCTACAGGGACTCCGGCCCTGCGGCACTTTGCCTGGCTTCCCAGTCCTTCCTTTGAAAACATGGTGGAAGGCTCCAGGACTCCCTAATTCCAGCATCCTGCAATCCTGCAGAACCCGTACCACGTGATTGCCACCAAGATCTGCCACCACCTTGAGCAGTAGCCAAGCCTCCAGGGAACTCAGCTGCAGCAGCCTGAGTGCCTAGGTGGCCGAGCATGGTAAAACAACTTTGTAGGTCTTCTTGTGCAAGCAGGGTGCCCCACTGGTCTCTTCTCAAGGGCTTTTTTATTTTTGCACCCTCAAGCCTGAGATGGGTGTGGTCTTGCTGATTCCTGAGATGCCCTCAAGCCATTTTCCTATTGTTCCAGGGCATTTCCTTAGTGGCTGTAATGTCTTTAACAACCACACTTTTTTTTTTTTTTTTTTTTTTTTAAGAAAGAGGGGACAGTGAGAGAGCGAGAGAGACAGAGAATCCACTTTTATTTAGTTTTTCACATGGCTTTCATTGGCCAGAGACTTCGTTGTGTATGTGGTGCTGGGGTTTGAACCCATGTACTTGCGCATGCCAGGCAAGTGCCGTAACCGCTGAGCCACCGCTCCAGTCCCTTTCCTCCTTTTTCTAAAAGAGAGGACAGTGAGAGAGAGACAGAGACAATCAATTTTTTTATTGAGTTTTTCACATGACTTTGGTTCTCTGACACTTAGTTGTGTACATGGGTGCTGAGGTTTGAACACATGTACTTGCATATGCCAGCCAAGTGCTGTGATTACCAAGCCACTGCTCCAGCCTGACAACCACACTTTTCCTTAAACACAGTTTTGCTCACTCTTTTCTGGCCAAAATGCAAGTTTCTCAAATCTTCCTTCTCCTTATTATTACAATAAACTTGGCTAAAAGCTGCTAGCCATATCCATGCTACTACCTAAATACTGTGCTGCCTAGAAATTTCTTGCACCAGATTAAGAAATCCATCTCCTTTAAATTCAGCCTCACAGAAAGTTTCCAGACACAGGCAAAATGCAGGCAACTTCTTAGCCAGAACATAACATGAATGGCTGCTAGTTACAATTTCCAATAGAGACCGCTTTCTCCTCTGAAACCTCATGAGTCCTGTCTTTACTGTTTGCAATTCCATCAGCATTCTGTTTTTGTTTGTTTGTTTGTTTGTTTGTTTTCTAAGAGAGAGGGACAGTGAAAGAGAGAATCAATTTTATTTAGTTTTTTTTCATGTGGCTTTCATTGCTCTGAGACATCGTTGTGTACGTGGTGCTGGGGTTTGAACTTGCTTACTTGTCCATGCCAGGCAAGCGTCTTAACCGCTGAGCCACCTCTCCAGCCCCAGAATTCTAGTTCTTTGAACTCCCACCAGTATTGCCCAGAATTGCCCATGAAGATCCACTCACAATATTCCAAAGCTTTTCCAGCTTGCATTGCTAAACTTTCCCAAATTCCTTCCACAAATTCCAAAAGACTCCAAAAGCTTCCCAACCACAGGGTCAAGTTAGTCACAGCAATGACCCCATTTCTCAGGACCAATTTCTGTTTTAGTCAGCTTTTTTGCTACTGTGACCAAAAGACCCAACAAGAACAATTACAGGAGGAAAAGTTTATTTGGAGGCTCATGGTTTCAGACGTCTCAGTTCATAGACAGCCAACTCCATCTCTTAGGGCTGGAGGTGAAGCAGAACACCATGGTGGAAGAGTGTGGTGGAGGAAGAAGCTCATGAAGCAGAGACAGCTCTTGATCGTCAGGAACAAAGTATAAACCCAAAGGCACGCCCCCAGTGCCCACCTCCTCCAGCCATACCTGCTTTCAGTTACCATCCAGGGTAATCCCTATCTGGGGATTAATTCTCTAATTGGGTTAAGCCTCTCATAATCTGATCAATTCACTCCTTCTTGCCTTGTCTCACACATGATGTTTTGGGGAACACCTCAAATATAAATCACAACAGGGATTAACATCTCCAGGAGCCCTGTTGCTGGTCTACCACATCAATACCAGAATGGCAAAGGGCAATATTTCTGGAGTCCAAACTGCGCAAGGAAAAAGTTCAGCTGCATTGCTAGCCTAGGGCCCACAAGGTCAGATAGTGCTAATTTCATCCATGTCGCTATAAAGAAAATAGTTCATTCCTTCCTGACATGGTTTTTTCCTTTTGGGGGGTATGTGGAGTGGGTATTGGGTATGTTACAGGGGGTACTGAGTATATTACTCAGCTTTTCATTGCTGTAACCAAAATATCTAACACAAGCAACTTAAAGGAGGGAAAATTTATTTTGGTTCATGGTTTCAGAGATTTTGTCCATGATGGGTCAATTCCATTGCTCTGGGTCTAAGATGAGGCTGACATTATGATTGAAGGGGATAGCAGAGGGAAGCAGCTCACCTCAGGATGCAGAGAGAGAAAGGGGAGGGTCCTCAGGGAAGATGAACCCCTCCAGGGCATACTCAGAGTGACCCCCCCCTCCAGTCATGTCCCACCTGCTTACAATTGCCACCCAATGAGTCCATTCAAATTAGGATGGACTGATTAGGTTCCAGCTCTCACAATCTAGTCATTTCACCTCCTGCACAAACGCAGGAGCTATGGGGGGACACCTAATATCCAAACCATAACACTGGCAGTTGAACCCAGGGCCTTCAGCATGCTAAGCTGGGGCTCTTTCTCTGAGCCACATCCCCAGCCTGGGCTGGGTTGTAAGCAAAAGGGCTGATCATCAAAGAAGCCAGGAAATTCCAACTTGAAGCCTATAGGGTAAGGCCGCTGCAGGCTTGTCCTAGAGTTACAGATGGCACAGGAATCCACTACTACATTCTCAGCAGCAGTCACCCAGTTGGCTTGGAGGGGAAAAACTATCTTGGTAAATTTTGGTCTTCCATAGGACACAGAACCAGAGGTGACTAGCATGATCAAGGCCTGGTGACCAATCCTGATAACAGGACTTCCTCACATAAGGTACGTGGGTCCCTGAGGAGAGGAGCCTACAAACACCCTAAAATTCCAGATAGAATTTTGAGTATGTGACTGTCTTCCTGGCAAAAGGATCAGATCCTTCTGTCTCAAATTCTGAGCTAGAATTTGAGAGGCTACGAAAGTCATGTAATACTCAGTCACCTAAGTCTGAGACTCAGAGCCCTCAGGAAAGGTTGGGATGTGGATTCATAGCAGGACCCACTGAACCCTTGTTTTTGTGCTCTCCCTAGTTATATTTAGGTCTTTTCCAAACAAGGTCCTAGGAACTTCCAGGTTCAGGTATGCCCCTGAGCCTTGTGCACAAACTTGGGTCACCTATTCACCTACATCAAACCCCAGGATTGCTGGGAGTGGTGGTGCCTCCCAGCTCCTCCGGAGACTGAGGCAGGAGAATCACAACTTTGAGCTTTGAGGCCAGGCTCAGTAACTTAG